>JAJOZX010010516.1:0-137050 GCA_023014485.1 Bathynomus jamesi | reverse complement strand
CGAAGACGGACTAATTTGAAACGTCAACGATAAGTGTGTCAAAGCACAAAAAGTCGTTAAAATTTTGTCAGAATTCTCACGATGTTCTCCTCAAAGGCTATTTTAGTGCCAAACATTAGTGGTAAAACACGGACTCAGGCGTCAGAAAAAAATTGGTTAGCGTCGAAAAGCTGGTGTACATCTTGTACGATAAACAAAATCAAGCTCGAAAACAAATACAAAGACATTCTTGTGATGTTTCAATGCAGATGCAAGAAAAGAAAATATTCTCCTGCTGCCGGTGCTGAATTCAGAGTATCAGACGTCGTTAAGTGCTCTAGATAAACTCCTGACGTTCTATGGCAATAAGGAATTCGTACGAGCACTCTAAACTACCGCAAGGTTGACTTTGGTGATGGCCTTCGATACGAACTTGAGAAAAGTATTAAAATATAGTCCTAAGGCTGAAATGTGAATATATCACGAATGCGCTCGGAATCGTGTTTCTTTTTCCTTTTTCCCTGTGGTTGTTTGCTTATTAATAAGATCACGTGTTATTTTGTGATTTTACTGCATATATATATATAAGCAAACAACCACAGGGAAAAGGAAACACGAAGTCCGAGCGTTTTCGTGATATATTCACATTTCAGCCTTAGGACTTTTCAACTGGGTTGATTTTTGGGAAAACAATTTTTCCAGACTGTTTGTAGAAATTGTGTAAGATTCTGTAAGACGATGGCACCATTCCCTTTGTTTTCATTAAATTCTTGCCACTTAATTTCCTGCTTTAATTAAATATTAGTGTTAATAACCATTATAATAATTTTTTGTTCTCTGTATTGGTTTTTTGTCTAATTTCATCAATATACTCTTTTATATTTAGTAATTTAGCAGCCTACAGATTATGTTATCAATTGAAAAAATCTTTAGAGGGCTTTAAGGCCTTTAATTTGAGGTGCCGATTGTGAATTTTTTTGCTTGTCTATTTAACTCATTTACTTTGTAATCTCCGTCTATTTATGTTCCTCCTTGATAATGTGAATATATCACGAAAGCGCTCGGACTTCGTGTTTCCTTTTCCCTGTGGTTGTTTGCTTATTAATAAGGTCACGTGTTATTTTGTGATTTTAGTGCATATATTATATATATATATATATATATTATATATATTATTATAATTTCCACAAATTTCCCCTGCGCTCGCGAAGGTGTCACAATTACAAACAATTTGAAGGTTCTATCCTTAAATGCTCGTAGCCTACGAATAAAATAAATGAATTTTTCTTTTAATTGCTTGTAAAGACTATGATGTAATTGCGATAAATGAATCGTGGCTTAGCACTGAAACACGTGACTTTGTAGGGGAGTATCAAATTAGAGGTTATAGACTTTGTTAAAAACAGAAGAGGTAGGCGAGGAGGCGGTGTTATGTTGAATATCAAAGATAATATTGCGAACGTTATAGAAGTAAAGCACACAATTCCAGAACCGATAGATTCGACTATAGCAGAACTTAAATTGAACGATTTCAAACTTGTTGCGGTTATATATAGGCCCCTTAATCAAACAGCTGACACGGACGAAGCATTATATCGTGAACTAAAGCGAATAATAGGTAGTGAGCAGGCTTTAGTATGGGTGACTTTAATTGCGCCAACGTGAATTACGATACAATGCAGGGAGACGCGGAAGGTAATCATTTAGTTAATTTTCTCGAGGATAGTTCTTATTCAAAAGGTTGGGGAACGTACGAAGTTGGACAGTATTTAAGATTTAGTAATAACTACGGACGATAGGCTAATCACTGATCTTCAAGTAATAGAACCGTTAAGCAATAGCGATCACAATATGGTAGAGTTTCTCCTCTCAGTAAGTCACTCGAAACCAGCTAACTCGACTAAAATTCCCAACTTCCAGCCGCAGACTTTTGTAAATTTCGAAATAAATTGTCACACGTCAATTGGAAATGTAATGGGGATCTCCAACGCAAAGCTAATGTGAGAATCGTTTGAAACAGTATTTAGGACTATAACTGAGGAATGTGTACCGTACAAAATTAAGAGAGGGAAAGTAAACAAGCCTTGTGGTTTACTTCTAAAGTAGGAGACATTATAAAGAGTAGAGATAGTGATTTTAGGCTACATAAGTGCGATAAAGACAATTTGTGGTTACGAAACAACTACATATCTCTAAGGCGTGAAGCGAAAAGTGTAATAAAAAAGTCCAAGCGCGAATTTCAAATCTCCATAGCTCGTGACGGTAAAAAAAAAACTCCAAACGATTCTTTCAATACGTGAACAATAGAAATCCAGTAAAAAGTTCTTGGGGGCCGTGAAAAATGTTAACGAAGAGTTAGTTTCTGGAAAACAAGGAAATGGCTACCTTGTTAAACGAATTTTTTACGTCAGTTTTTACTATAGAAGATGTAACGAATATCCCTACGGTCACAGACATAATACCTTTTGATAATGGTAATATTTGGATAATATTGTGGTTAGTCAAGGGGCGGTAATGCGCTATATTGATAAAATGAAAATGTGTAAATCACCGGGGCCGGATTCCATATATCCCATACACTAAAAGAATAAAAGAAAGCATTGTTGTGCCGCTAACAAAGATTTTAATGCGTCTATTTCTGAGGGGTGCGTACCAGATAATTTCAAGTTAGCAAATGTAACACTTATCTTTAAGAAAGGCGATAAAGGTGCGGCTGGAAATTATAGGCCGATCAGTTTAACGTCTGTTGTAGGTAAGCTACTGGAATCAATAATTAGGGATCGTATAGTCGAAACACTTAGAATTGCACCGGCCCCGGTGATTTACGCATAATATATACTGTGCAAAAGTCTTAGGCAGGTCTGGAAAAATTTGTATTAATAAATTTTCTCAATTTCAAAAGGTTAAAATACACGTGTTATCTTCAAGATTTATCATTTATTAGAAAACCATCACCATAAGTACTGAAAAGTTACATACAATTGTCGAAAGTCAGTATTTCGTATGATCGCGCTTTTCCCACAAAACTGCTGCGATTCGATTTGGAATGCTATCTTGGAGTTTTTGTAAGAAATCAGCTAGAATGTTGTTCCATGCATCTAAAAGGACCTGCCATAGCTCTTCTCTCAATTTTTGCTGCTTTTCTTGCTCCTTTCTGTCTAAATACCCAAACATCCTCAATAATATTTAAATCGTCTCTGGGGAGGCCACTCCATCAGTTGCGAGTCTCCACGTTCTTTTTTATCCTCCAAATAGGTTTTGACTACACTGTCAGTATGCTTAGGGTCATTGTCGTGCTGAAAAATAAAATTTTGCCCAATTAATCTCCGAACTGATGACACAGCATGATGAATTAAGATCTGTCTATCTTTCTGCATTCAGTATTCCATCAATTTGATAAGACCCCCAACATCATTTGCTGAAATGCGGCCCCAAACTTGAATAGATCCTCCGCCATGCTTAGTTGCCGGTTGCAAACACATTCCTTGAATTGTTCTCCGTTTCTTCTTCTCACATACTCTCTTCTCTTTGTGCCAAAAATTTCAAATTTTGACTCGTCACTCCAGAGACCCTTTTCCACTGGTCAACATTCAATTCTTGTGCTTTTGACCATATTTGAACCTCTTGACTTGTTTCCTTTCCTGAGAAATGGTTTTTTTTTTTGCCAGTCGACCATTTTTAAGACCATTTCTGATGAGTGATCTCCTCACCGTGGATAAGGTGGGTGAGTGGACTTGTAATCCTGAGGTCTGGGCAAGTTCTGCCGAAAGTTCTGCACTGGATTTTCGTCTATTTCTGAGAGATGTTAGCTTAAGGTGTGTCTCATCGTTTTTAGAAAGTTTCCTTGGCCTTCCACTGCGTTTTCGATCTTCAACTTTGCCTCTCTTTGTCTTTGTATTTGTTTTCGAAGCTTGAGGTTTTGTTATCGTGCAAGATGTATACCAGCTTTTCGACGTTAAACCAATTTTTTTTCTGAATAACACATCTTGATACCGCAGCTTGATACCCCAGTGTTGTCGCGATATTTCTGATGAGATTGACCCTGCTCGTGCAATAATACCACCCGGTATCGAGTTGCAATGGATATTTTAGCCATTGCTTAAACCAATGTAAAATTTTATGCCTTTATCTGGAAAGATAAAATTAACAATTAGAAATTTTATTAAAAGAAATTAAATTTCATTTAGTTAGGAGCATTAAACAATTACAAAAACATAAAATAGAAGCTCTCTTTACAAAGTGTTACTGAATGAGCTTAGAATATCTTGTAAATAATACCTAGAAGCTTTGTGTTAAATTCCGTTTCTATCTCCAGCAGTAGCACGTTTTGATGAAACATCCGTTTGCTTCGTTAAACTGCCTAATAACTGAGATTATTGACAATGGCTAACATTATAATTTATGTTTATAATAAAACAATACGAACATGTTGAAATATCACCATAATTATTAAAAAAAGGAATAACCGCAACTGTACAAGGTACCTAAGACTTTTTGCACAGTAGTGTGTGTATATATACAGGGTGGGGCCGAAAGTCTGGATCCATAGGAAAATATTTATTTTAATACATAAATTACAACAAATGGTAAATACTTAAAAAAGAATATCAACTTAACTCGTAAATGCGTATCCGTGATACTGTACAGTAGTTTCGTACTCCAGTATAAATACTCAAATACTTTTTTATTTCAGCCCAGAAATGGCTTCGAATCTACAGAAGACCGGGTAGAACTTGTGCTCATGTACGCAAGACAGGGCGCTACAACACAGAGAAGTTGCTACCGAATTCAATAGAAATCATCCTGATAAGCATCCAGTAACACATGCGACTGTGGCAAGTTTGTTTAAACGTTTCAAAGAATTTAAGAAACAGGAAGTGTACATGATCGACGGCGTTCTGGTCGTCCAAAAACTGCAACTGATGAAAATACCTCTGCAATGGTATGTGAAACTTTAACGAATAGTCCAGTAAAGTTAACAAGAAGATTATCAAATGAAACACGCATCTCGAGAACGTCAATTCGAAGAATTATTAAAAAATCATAAATTCCATCTCTAAGTGTCTCGATGTCAGAGGCCGCCATTTGAGCATTTGTTATAATTTGTTGTTATACTGGAGTACGAACCACTGTACAGTATCACGGATACGCATTTACGAGTTAAGGTTGATATTCATTTTAAGTATTTACCATTGTTGTAATTTATGTATTAAAATAAATATTTTCCTATGGATCCAGACTTTCGGCCACCCTGTATATGTATATATATATATAATATATATATAATATATATATAATATATATATAATATATATATATATATATATGAGAGAGAGAGAGAACGCAATTGTAGCGACGTCGTCAGACACTTTCAAAAATCCTCCGTTTGCCTTCTTCAACAACTTCTGCAGCGATCCTCTTGCCTTACAAGAATCCCATTGTTCCATCGACACAGAGCCGCGACCAAGATGTCGTTCCATCGCACCTCCAGTCGAGACTCCCACAGAAGCGATCCTCAGTCGAGCTGGCAGTGGCACTACGCACCATGCCAGAAACAATCAAAGTCCGACCCTCTCGGGTGCATATTAATTGTTCAACTTAAATAATCAGAATTCATATATTCGCGCAAAATTACTTTCCGTTAATCATTAATTAATTACTATGCATTTATCATTCTTTTTTCAACATTAATTAGTAATTCGTGCATTTTCTTACCAAGCAATTCATCAAGCATTATAACGCCAGTCACTACAAAATATAATTGAAAACGTCCTATTAATTCTATTACTTCTATTTTATTAATTTTTGTATTTATTTTGACCGAAAGCTCAAGTGGTGACCTCAAGCTTCAAGCAATCATTTATTTAATAACCTACTACATGTATTGTACTGGCAAACTAGCACGTATATATATATATATATATATATATATATATATATATATATATATTATTAGGATAAAAACGAAGACGTAGAGCAGAAAGTCATTATATTTGGCTGCAGCGACGTTTCGGGCAATCTACCATTTTCAAGGCCTAATAAAATAAAGGCTAAAATTTAATGCATGACAAAAAAAAAATAAAAAATATACGAAGTCAAAACAAACTAATTCAGCACAAAATAAAACCACTTAAAAAATAAAATTAGGAAAGACGCCACTATTCCGGCAGATTTTAAAAATTCAAGGTCCAATTCAATCTTCTTGAATTTCTGACAGGGACTTTCAAGTTTACGGTGGAGTCTCAAACCCTCTAGTCCATAACGCGTAGATACATATGAAATAGATCCCTCCTAAGGAGACGTAATTTTACATTTAGGATAAAAACGAAGACGTAGAGCAAGAAAGTCATTATATTTGGCTGCAGCCGACGTTTCGGGCACTCTACCTTTTCAAGGCCTAATAAAATGAAAAGGCTAAATTAATGCATGACAAAAAAAAAAATAAAAAATTATACGAATGTCAAAAACAAACTAATTCAGCACAAAATAAAACCACTTAAAAATAAAAATTAGGAAAGACGCCACTATTCCGGCAGATTTCTAAAATTCAAGGTCCAATTCAATCTTCTGAATTTTCTGACAGACTTTTTCAAGTTTACGGTGGAGTCTCAAACCCTCTAGTCCATAACGCGTAGATACATATGAAATAGGATCCCTCCTAAGGAACGTAAATTTTACATTTAGGATAAAAACGAAGACGTAGAGCAAGAAAGTCATTATATTTGCTGCAGCCGACGTTTCGGGCAACTCTACCCATTTTCAAGGCCTAATAAAATAAAAGGCTAAAATTAATGCATGACAAAAAAAATAAAAAATTATACGAATGTCAAAAACAAACTAAATTCAGCACAAAATAAAACCACTTAAAAAATAAAATTAGGAAAGACGCCACTATTCCGGCAGATTTCTAAAAATTCAAGGTCCAATTCAATCTTCTTGAATTTTCTGACAGACTTTTCAAGTTTACGGTGGAGTCTCAAACCCTCTAGTCCATAACGCGTAGATACATATGAAATAGGATCCCTCCTAAGGAGACGTAATTTTACATTTAGGATAAAAACGAAGACTAGAGCAAGAAGTCATTATATTTGGCTGCAGCCGACGTTTCGGCAACTCTACCCATTTTCAGGCCTAATAAAATAAAAGGCTAAAATTAATGCATGACAAAAAAAAAAATAAAAAATTATACGAATGTCAAAAACAAACTAATTCAGCACAAAATAAAACCACTTAAAAAAATAAAATTAGGAAAGACGCCACTATTCCGGCAGATTTCTAAAAATTCAAGGTCCAATTCAATCTTTTGAATTTTCTGACAGACTTTCAAGTTTACGGTGGAGTCTCAAAACCCTCTAGTCCATAACGCGTAGATACATATGAAATAGGATCCCTCCTAAGGAGACGTAATTTTACATTTAGGATAAAACGAAGACGTAGAGCAAGAAAGTCATTATATTTGGCTGCAGCGACGTTTCGGGCAACTCTACCCATTTTCAAGGCCTAATAAAATAAAAGGCTAAAATTAATGCATGACAAAAAAAAAAAATAAAAAATTATACGATGTCAAAAACAAACTAATTCAGCACAAAATAAAAACCACTTAAAAATAAAATTAGGAAAGACGCCACTATTCCGGCAGATTCTAAAATTCAAGGCCAATTCAATCTTCTTGAATTTTCTGACAGACTTTTCAAGTTTACGTGGAGTCTCAAACCCTCTAGTCCAAAACGCGTAGATAATTGAAATAGGATCCCTCCTAAGGAGACGTAATTTTACATTTAGGATAAAAACGAAGACGTAGAGCAAGAAAGTCATTATATTTGCTGCAGCCGACGTTTCGGGCAACTCTACCCATTTTCAAGGCCTAATAAAATAAAAGGCTAAAATTAATGCATGCAAAAAAAAATAAAAAATTATACGAATGTCAAAACAAACTAATTCAGCACAAATAAAACCACTTAAAAAATAAATTAGGAAAGGACGCCACTATTCCGGCAGATTTCTAAAAAATTCAAGGTCCAATTCAATCTTCTTGAATTTTCTGACAGACTTTTCAAGTTTACGGTGGAGTCTCAAACCTCTAGTCCATAACGCGTAGATACATATGAAATAGGATCCCTCCTAAGGAGACGTAATTTTACATTAGGATAAAAACGAAGACGTAGAGCAAGAAAGTCATTATATTTGGCTGCAGCCGACGTTTCGGCAACTCTACCCATTTCAAGGCCTAATAAAATAAAAGGCTAAAATTAATGCATGACAAAAAAAAAATAAAAAATTATACGAATGTCAAAAACAAACTAATTCAGCACAAAATAAAACCACTTAAAAAATAAAATTAGGAAAGACGCCACTATTCCGGCAGATTTCTAAAAATTCAAGGTCCAATTCAATCTTCTTGAATTTTCTGACAGACTTTTCAAGTTTACGGTGGAGTCTCAAACCCTCTAGTCCATACGCGTAGATACATATGAAATAGGATCCCTCCTAAGGAGACGTAATTTTACATTTAGGATAAAAACGAAGACGTAGAGCAAGAAAGTCATTATATTTGGCTGCAGCCGACGTTTCGGGCAACTCTACCCATTTTCAAGGCCTAATAAAATAAAAGGCTAAAATTAATGCATGACAAAAAAAATAAAAAATTATACGAATGTCAAAAACAAACTAATTCAAGAAGATTGAATTGGACCTTGAATTTTTAGAAATCTGCCGGAATAGTGGCGTCTTTCCTAATTTTATTTTTTAAGTGGTTTTATTTTGTGCTGAATTAGTTTGTTTTTGACATTCGTATAATTTTTATTTTTTTTTTTTGTCATGCATTAATTTTAGCCTTTTATTTTATTAGGCCTTGAAAATGGGTAGAGTTGCCCGAAACGTCGGCTGCAGCCAAATATAATGACTTTCTTGCTCTACGTCTTCGTTTTTATCCTAAATGTAAAATTACGTCTCCTTAGGAGGGATCCTATTTCATATGTATCTACGCGTTATGGACTAGGGGTTTGAGACTCCACCGTAAACTTGAAAAGTCTGTCAGAAAATTCAAGAAGATTGAATTGGACCTTGAATTTTTAGAAATCTGCCGGAATAGTGGCGTCTTTCCTAATTTTATTTTTTAAGTGGTTTTATTTGTGCTGAATTAGTTTGTTTTTGACATTCGTATAATTTTTTATTTTTTTTTTTTTGTCATGCATTAATTTTAGCCTTTTATTTTATTAGGCCTTGAAAATGGGTAGAGTTGCCCGAAACGTCGGCTGCAGCCAAATATAATGACTTTCTTGCTCTACGTCTTCGTTTTTATCCTAAATGTAAAATTACGTCTCCTTAGGAGGGATCCTATTTCATATGTATCTACGCGTTATGGACTAGAGGGTTTGAGACTCCACCGTAAACTTGAAAAGTCTGTCAGAAAATTCAAGAAGATTGAATTGGACCTTGAATTTTTAGAAATCTGCCGGAATAGTGGCGTCTTTCCTAATTTTATTTTTTAAGTGGTTTTATTTTGTGCTGAATTAGTTTGTTTTTGACATTCGTATAATTTTTTATTTTTTTTTTTGTCATGCATTAATTTTAGCCTTTTATTTTATTAGGCCTTGAAAATGGGTAGAGTTGCCCGAAACGTCGGCTGCAGCCAAATATAATGACTTTCTTGCTCTACGTCTTCGTTTTTATCCTAAATGTAAAATTACGTCTCCTTAGGAGGGATCCTATTTCATATGTATCTACGCGTTATGGACTAGAGGGTTTGAGACTCCACCGTAAACTTGAAAAGTCTGTCAGAAAATTCAAGAAGATTGAATTGGACCTTGAATTTTTAGAAATCTGCCGGAATAGTGGCGTCTTTCCTAATTTTATTTTTTAAGTGGTTTTATTTTGTGCTGAATTAGTTTGTTTTTGACATTCGTATAATTTTTTATTTTTTTTTTATTTTTTTTTTTTTTGTCATGCATTAATTTTAGCCTTTTATTTTATTAGGCCTTGAAAATGGGTAGAGTTGCCCGAAACGTCGGCTGCAGCCAAATATAATGACTTTCTTGCTCTACGTCTTCGTTTTATCCTAAATGTAAAATTACGTCTCCTTAGGAGGGATCCTATTTCATATGTATCTACGCGTTATGGACTAGAGGGTTTGAGACTCCACCGTAAACTTGAAAAGTCTGTCAGAAAATTCAAGAAGATTGAATTGGACCTTGAATTTTTAGAAATCTGCCGGAATAGTGGCGTCTTTCCTAATTTTATTTTTTAAGTGGTTTTATTTTGTGCTGAATTAGTTTGTTTTTGACATTCGTATAATTTTTTATTTTTTTTTTGTCATGCATTAATTTTAGCCTTTTATTTTATTAGGCCTTGAAAATGGGTAGAGTTGCCCGAAACGTCGGCTGCAGCCAAATATAATGACTTTCTTGCTCTACGTCTTCGTTTTTATCCTAAATGTAAAATTACGTCTCCTTAGGAGGGATCCTATTTCATATGTATCTACGCGTATGGACTAGAGGGTTGAACTCCACCGTAAACTTGAAAAGTCTGTCAGAAAATTCAAGAAGATTGAATTGGACCTTGAATTTTTAGAAATCTGCCGGAATAGTGGCGTCTTTCCTAATTTTATTTTTTAAGTGGTTTTATTTTGTGCTGAATTAGTTTGTTTTTGACATTCGTATAATTTTTTTTTTTTTTTTGTCATGCATTAATTTTAGCCTTTTATTTTATTAGGCCTTGAAAATGGGTAGAGTTGCCCGAAACGTCGGCTGCAGCCAAATATAATGACTTTCTTGCTCTACGTCTTCGTTTTTATCCTAAATGTAAAAATTACGTCTCCTTAGGAGGGATCCTATTTCATATGTATCTACGCGTTATGGACTAGAGGGTTTGAGACTCCACCGTAAACTTGAAAAGTCTGTCAGAAAATTCAAGAAGATTGAATTGGACCTTGAATTTTTGAAATCTGCCGGAATAGTGGCGTCTTTCCTAATTTTATTTTTTAAGTGGTTTTATTTTGTGCTGAATTAGTTTGTTTTTGACATCATATAATTTTTTAATTTTTTTTTTTGTCATGCATTAATTTTAGCCTTTTATTTTATTAGGCCTTGAAAATGGGTAGAGTTGCCCGAAACGTCGGCTGCAGCCAAATATAATCTTCTTGCTCTACGTCTTCGTTTTTATCCTAAATGTAAAATTACGTCTCCTTAGGAGGGATCCTATTTCATATGTATCTACGCGTTATGGACTAGAGGGTTTGAGACTCCACCGTAAACTTGAAAAGTCTGTCAGAAAATTCAAGAAGATTGAATTGGACCTTGAATTTTTAGAAATCTGCCGGAATAGTGGCGTCTTTCCTAATTTTATTTTTTAAGTGGTTTTATTTTGTGCTGAATTAGTTTGTTTTTGACATTCGTATAATTTTTTATTTTTTTTTGTCATGCATTAATTTTAGCCTTTTATTTTTATTAGGCCTTGAAAATGGGTAGAGTTGCCCGAAACGTCGGCTGCAGCCAAATATAATGACTTTCTTGCTCTACGTCTTCGTTTTTATCCTAAATGTAAAATTACGTCTCCTTAGGAGGGATCCTATTTCATATGTATCTACGCGTTATGGACTAGAGGGTTTGAGACTCCACCGTAACTTGAAAGTCTGTCAGAAAATTCAAGAAGATTGATTGGACCTTGAATTTTTAGAAATCTGCCGGAATAGTGGCGTCTTTCCTAATTTATTTTTTAAGTGGTTTTATTTTGTGCTGAATTAGTTTGTTTTTGACATTCGTATAATTTTTTATTTTTTTTTTTGTCATGCATTAATTTTAGCCTTTTATTTTATTAGGCCTTGAAATGGGTAGAGTTGCCCGAAACGTCGGCTGCAGCCAATATAATGACTTTCTTGCTCTACGTCTTCGTTTTTATCCTAAATGTAAAATTACGTCTCCTTAGGAGGGATCCTATTTCATATGTATCTACGCGTTATGGACTAGAGGGTTTGAGACTCCACCGTAAACTTGAAAAGTCTGTCAGAAAATTCAAGAAGATTGAATTGGACCTTGAATTTTTAGAAATCTGCCGGAATAGTGGCGTCTTTCCTAATTTTATTTTTTAAGTGGTTTTATTTTGTGCTGAATTAGTTTTTTTTGACATTCGTATAATTTTTTATTTTTTTTTGTCATGCATAATTTTAGCCTTTTATTTTATTAGGCCTTGAAAATGGGTAGAGTTGCCCGAAACGTCGGCTGCAGCCAAATATAATGACTTTCTTGCTCTACGTCTTCGTTTTATCCTAAATGTAAAATTACGTCTCCTTAGGAGGGATCCTATTTCATGTATCTACGCGTTATGGACTAAGGGTTTGAGACTCCACCGTAAACTTGAAAAGTCTGTCAGAAAATTCAAGAAGATTGAATTGGACCTTGAATTTTTAGAAATCTGCCGGAATAGTGGCGTCTTTCCTAATTTTATTTTTTAAGTGGTTTTATTTTGTGCTGAATTAGTTTGTTTTTGACATTCGTATAATTTTTTATTTTTTTTTTTGTCATGCATTAATTTTAGCCTTTTATTTTATTAGGCCTTGAAAATGGGTAGAGTTGCCCGAAACGTCGGCTGCAGCCAAATATAATGACTTTCTTGCTCTACGTCTTCGTTTTTATCCTAAATGTAAAATTACGTCTCCTTAGGAGGGATCCTATTTCATATGTATATATAATATATATATATATATATATATAATGGCATATATTAAACATTTCCGTGATAACACGAACAATGAAGGTATTTTAAAGTTTTTAAAAGCTTAAAAAACGATGAATAGTTAACGAGCGAGCAAAAAAAAAAAAAAAAAAAACCCGAACGAACAAAACATAGTGGTTATTTCCTTCCAATTTAAAACGAAGGACAATCTGTTTACGCGAAATGAAATAAAATAGGATGAATTTAAAAGCGCGGAGGACTGCCTAACATCGCGCAAATCTCTCGTCCCAGTGATGCATGGGACGCTGTCTCGATCATCATTCATTTCAATTACTGTTGGCCATCGCGAGAAGCAAATTCCGGACTTAATTATACAAAGTTAGGTTCGAAGCGATTCACTTCAATCAATCTCAATTTCACGAAACGACCAGAACAGGAAATTAGATCAAACACAAAAATGTGAAGTAATACTTTGTGTGTGTGTGTGTGTGTGTGTGTGTGTGTGTGTGTGTGTGTGTGTGTGTGTGTGTAAACATTTAGTAGACAAAAATAGTAGTGATGTTATATTCTCTCTATATTTCATCTTATAAAACTTTTGCGGCCGAGATCAATTTAGAATGAATAAACTGGTATTAGCTACAGTAAGATAGTGCAGTTGCAGTGTTGGAGGGAGAGAGAGAGAGAGAGAGAGAGAGAGAGAGAGAGAGAGAGAGAGCCTAACTGCAAACATCGTACTCAGAAAAAATGGTTTCTTCTGCGTTAAAAATATACAAAATAAAATGTTTTATTTTGTTTGAAGTAAAATTTCTTTAATTTTTAAATGTTTTAAAGAACGTTCCTCGTTATTATGTAAATAAGATATTATTTCTGGGACTGCGTCATATTATAAAGTGAATATAATGATATGACGCAGTTCCACAAACAAAAATCTTTTTTCACAGAATAAAAAGGAACAATCCTTAAAATACTTAAAAACGAGTAACGAAAAAAAAAACCAAAAAAAAAACCCGAAGATTTTTTAATCGAACACCCTTCGTGGGTGAAATTAACTAGCCCCCCCTCCCCCCCCCCTCCCGAGTGTGTTTGATGGAGGAAAATCTAATTAATTTGGTGATATTCCTTTTAACTTTCTCTTCATCGAAGTAACTTATAAAAATCTTCTATTTCATTTAATTCTTATCAGATAAACGTGAAAATATTAACCTATTTTAAATCGGGGGATGAATTTCTAAAGTTACCCATAAAAACCTAGTTGGAAAGTATTGATTGATTGCGGCGCTTCAGTCGTGTTTCAGGTCAAAATTTTTACTATTATCAATAAACTTAAAAACTTATTCATAATATAAATAAAAGATTTCTACGAAATACTATAATATATATATATATATATATAATATATTATATATATATATATGCACTAGAATCACAAAATAACACGTGACCTTATTAATAAGCAAACAACACCACAAGGAAAAGGAAACACAAAGTCCGAGCGCTTTCGTGATATATTCACATTATCAAGGAGGAACAGAAAATAGGACATAGGAAACCTTGTAAAGTGTTTTGAACACATAATTAGAGGCACAGAATGTGAATATATCACGAAAGCGCTCGGACTTTGTGTTTCCTTTTCCTTGTGGTTGTTTGCTTATATACACGGTGAACCAAAAGTAGGTGGACAGTAGGTTGAATACGGTTTGTGTTATATTATATTATAACTATGGTGTTCATTATAACTATGGTGTTTGTGTTTTATTATATTAAATATTATAACTAAATTTATTTAAATTTTATTTTGTATTATAGTATACAAAAAAATTAAATATGTATTCTCAAAATAAACGTTATCATTTACTGTCCACCTACATTTGGTTCACCCTATATATATATATATATATATATATATATATATATATATAATATATATATTATATATTAGACAATGAGATATTCGCGATAATGGGGTGGTACCGAACCACCCCTCCGCAGATATCCTACGAGTATTTTCGCGGATTTAGCATGTCCCCTTAAAATATCTCAAATACAGTCTACACGAAATCTGTATAACTGTTATTAAATTTGTAGTCGATCATTCAATTTTTTCCCGCTGAAAGGAAGAAGTTAACTTTGGCTGGCTGTTCGTCTGATAACGGCACACATATTTATTCCTTGAACTCAGGAGGGAATTATTAACGGCAATTCGTCCTCTCTGAACTTTGCACCCAACATTTCATAGGTTTGCAGTTTGGCGCGCAAACAGATGAAGAAGTTTCGTTACGGACTAGAAATTTTTGTTTGGAATGAAGACTTCGGTTGGGGTCATCACGGATTCCTCGTGTTTGATAAAAGAGTGCCAATGGAGGATTTCCCACTTCGCGAATATCCCATTGTTTAATATATATATATATATATATATATTTTGTTGAGTTTACTTTTGTTGAGTTTGAACGACGGTTCAGGATCGACCTGTCGACCCCTCTGCAGCATCCCGCCTCATTTGCGGGACTTGGTGAAGGAGGGAATTGCTCTCTGATCTCCTCCTGCCCTCGTAGCCAGCCACGAATGGCTGGTCAGGGACTTGTACAAGAATCTGTCCAGCTGATTCTTGAAGTTAGTCAGGTCGGCGGTGTGCTGGAGATTCCTCACTTCTTTTGGAAGGACATTGGAAAGCTTTGGGCCCCGTATACCGAGGGTATTTTCCATCCTCGTTTTCATGGCCCCTTGTCCCACCGCAGCTGGGACCGTACAAAATCTGCCTCTTCTCTCATTCCAGTTTGTTTCTGTTTCATTTCTGAGGTAAGGGACAGAGCCCTCAAGTATTTTCCATATGTATATTATTGTGTACCGCTCGCGCCTTCTTCAAGAGAGTAGAGTTCCAGGGATTGTAGTCGAGACCAGTAGTCTTCACCTTCCGTTTCTTATATCTTAGACGTAAAAGTCCTTTGTATAGCTTCAATGCTCGCAATGTCTCTTTTTCTGTGTGGGCATGTGAGTACTGAGCAATACTCAATTATTGGTAGGACTGACTCTTCCATAATTTGAGCATGATGTTTGCTTTTCTGCTGCGGACGCTCCTCCAGATGATTCCCATTATTTTTCCTTAGCCGTTGTGATTTTGATTTTATAGTGCTCTCTGAATTCTGCATCCGACGACATTATTACTCCAAGATCCCTGACTTGTGGATTTGGTGTTATCTCTTTGGCTTGCGGAGTTCTGTACCCTTTTTTCTGTAGCTCTTTTTTATTACCATATCTTAGAAGTTGGAATTTTTCTTCGTTGAACTTCATATTGTTGTCTTCTGCCCGCTGGAATAATGTTTCAATGTCGTTTTGTAGTTTTCTTATGTCATCTTCGTTCAATATTTCCTTACATATCTTTGTGTCATCTGCGAAGCATGATACAATACTGTCCTTAATATCTGCATCAATATCTGCAATCATTATTATGAACAGCAAGGGAGCTAATACTTTTCCTTGTGGAACAGCGCTCACGACTTCCGAGACTTCCCATTTATCTCCGTTTACCACCACTCTTTGCGTTCTTTGCGTCCAAGAAATTAAATATCCACCTTCCTAGTTTTCCAGTAATTCCTGTATCCTTAAGTTTGTGTACTATGATTCCATGGTCACATTTATCGAAGGCTTTACCAAAGTCAGTATATACTACATCAATGTTTTGTCGACACAATGTTCCTAATATTTTCTCCTGGTGGTCTAGTAGCTGTGACAGGCATGATCTACCCGCCCTGAAGCCATGTTGATTTTGGTTGTATAAGTCTTTTTCTTGTAGGTAGTAGGTAGTTGTGCCTCTAATTATGTGTTCAAAACACTTTATAAGGTGTGAGGTGAGAGCCACTGGCCGATAATTTTTGGGCATTGTTGTTACCACCTTTAAATAGGGGGGCAATGTTCGCGTTCTTTAAGGGGGAGTGGAATTTGTCCTGTGTCGAGTGATTTCCTCCATAGTAAGTATAGCGGTTTTGCAATACTCTCTTTGCATTTCTTCAGAAATGTGGCACTCCATGTGTCTGGCCCTGGCGCTGAATTGTCTCGCATCTGTGATAAGGCCGTAATTACATCTCCTTCCGTGAACTCGAAGTCCATTAATAGGTTCGTGCCGGGATTTGTTCTTGGTTGATCTGTATCAATGTCGAAAAACTCGTCTGGGTTTTCCACTTCCATCTCGGACTTAGGGATGCTAAACACAGATTTAAATTGTTCCCTAAGCAGTTCACTTATTTCTTTCGGGTCATTTGTGTATTCGGCCTCCCCGTCTATCAACGGTCCAATACTCTCCTTACACTGCATTTTCCTTTTCGCAAAAGTGTAGAAGTATTTTGGGTTATTTTTTGTTTTCGGCTACCTTGTTTTCCTCCTCGTTTGTCTTATGTATGAATGTTTGCTTTCGGTCCATTTCTATTTCGCCAAGTTTCCTCTCTAGTTTGAGTCTCTTTGCATCAGTTATGCATCTGTGGAGATGTTCTACGGTTTGTCTTCGTTGCCTGAATAGAGTCCTGATTTTCCTCTCGAGCTTGCTACGTTTTCTTTCCTGTCTCTCTGGAATATGTTTCAGTATTATAGGTTTGGTTTCCGTCTCTATTATACACAGTATTTCTTGTGGAGTCTTCTCATGTCGTAGCAATTCCCAATTTACCTCCTTTAAATTTTTATTTACGTTTTCCCAATTTACTTTCTTTGAATTTATGTTTAAGCCTTCAAATATTCCATCTGCCTCTCTAGGATGCGTTTTCGGACCTCTGGGTGCTAACTTCAATTGTATATCGATGAGGTTATGGTGGGAGAACTTTGTGTGCGTTACTTTTTTATTTATTATTATCTCGTTGTTATTTGTCCAGATTAAATCCAAAACGTTCTCCTTTCTCGTGGCTTCACCGATTTCCTGGGTAAGGGCGTAACGTTCCATAATATCTAATAGCATTGTTGCTTGGGTTCTGTCATCTTTAGTAATGTTGCCATGAAACTTCTCCACATATATAACTTCGTCATTTTTCTTCCATTATATGAATGGGAAATTAAAATCTCCGAAAATTAGAATATTTGTTGCGAGTTTCAAGTATCATAATTTTAATGTTTTCTATTTCATTTGTAGTAAATTGGAATTCACTTTTTGTGGTGTTTGGTGGTCTGTAGATGTTCACAATGGTTAGGTTCAGTTATTTTACTTCTAATATAATAACTTCAACTGTGCTGTTTGATTTCTTTACCCTCACTTCACATGTATAAGTGTTTTTCACGTAGATACAACACCCTCCTCCTCGTCTAGCCACTATCTGCTCTGTATATGTTGTAGTCCAGCAATGCTATTTCAGTATTCTCGATGCAGTTTTCACAGCCTTTTTCGCACTTGTATGTGTTTCCGTTAGGCATATGATATCTATGCTGGTTTCCGTAGCTAAATTTTGCAAGTACTATTGTAATTTGCAGTCTGCATGGTCCGTATAGAAGCCTTGTATATTTGTGTATAATACATTTACCGGGTTTCTAATCTTCGTGTTCGAATATATATATATATATATATATATATATATATATATATATATATATATAATTATTTTACGAAAGTAACGTGAAAATATTTATGATGAATAAAACCACGAAGGAAAGGAAACACAGAATGGTGCTCAAGCGCTTTCGTCTAATGACATCCTCAGGAACACTGAAGTACATAAAGAGTTACAGCCTATATATAGGTTACATTTTTTTTTTTATATATATATATATACAAAAAACGGAGGAAAAAAATAAAGGATTGTGGGAGGAGCATACAAATTTGTAAGGAAAAACTACCGATTTTAGCACTTTGCTCGAATCCAACACAAGATCAAATGAATTGTTTCCAACCAATGTTATAGTTAATTAAAAAAAAAATAATAAATTGAAAAATAAAAATAAAACTTGTAAGAGGAGCATACAAATTTATACTGGAAATCTGCCCAGGGTAGAGTGCTAAACCTTTGGTAAACTTGTATACTTCTCTAATAATTTTTAATTTTCAATTTATTTTTATATATATCGGACTTAGACAAGAAGGGCAGAGTGCTAAAACCTGGGCAGATTTCCAGTATAAATTTGTATGCTCCTCTTACAAGTTTTATTTTTATTTTTCAATTTATTATTTTTTTTTAATTAACTATAACATTGGTTGGAAACAATTCATTTGATCTTGTGTTGGATTCGGGCAAAGTGCTAAAATCGGTAGTTTTTCCTTACAAATTTGTGTGCTCCTCCCACAATCCTTTATTTTTTTCTCCGTTTATTGTATATATATACATATATATATTTTTTTTTGTAACCTATATATAGGCTGTAACTCTCTATGTACTTCAGTGTTCCTGAGGATGTCATTTGACGAAAGCGCTTCAGCACCATTCTGTGTTTCCTTCATCATATATATATATATATATATATATATATATATATATATATATATATATAATGAAAATTAAACATTTTTGTGGCAGAAAAATAAGTTCCATAATTAGTACACATACATATATATATATAATATATATATATATATATATATATATATATATATATATATATATTATATATACACTTTTTATGCAGGAAGGAGGGGCCAAGGATGAGCGCCTACAAAAATGTCCCCTACATAAGAAGGAAAGAGCCGAAATCAAGGATTCCGAGGCTCACGATGTCAATTTTTATTAAATTTTGAAAAGATTGTGTAGTGTGTAAAATGCATGCATGTGCAGTGAAGAATAGAGGGAGAAGTGTGTGTTTGAGAGCATGCTGGACTGCTCACAGGATAGACGAGACAAAACATCTGTGAAGAATGTGAAGGAGAAGAATAGAGGTCGAGGGAGAAGTGTGTGTGTGTGTGTGTGTATTCCTTATTCCCATCATTATCATCTCCACTTTTATGCAAATAACAGCAAAATCTCGAAACGCGAAAATAAGTGAAATTTTTTTCTAAAATTGAATCATTTTCGGATGATAAAATTCCCCAACAGCGATTTAATATTTTTATATTTAGTTTCTAGTTTTATGTTTTGTTTTTTAGGAAAAAATATATTTTATTTCAAACTTGATTTGCCATTTTTTTCTCCTATATAATTTACTACCTCGATAAGGACCAATACTCTGGAAAAAAATATATAGATAAAGCCTGGCCATTTTCAAGAAAAATTTGCTATTGCTAACTACAATAATATATATAATATATATATATATATATATATATATGATGAATAAAACCACGAAGGAAAGGAAACACAAAATGGTGCTCAAGCGCTTTCGTCTAATGACATCCTCAGGAACACTCAGTGTTCCTGAGGATGTCATTAGACGAAAGCGCTTGAGCACCATTTTGTGTTTCCTCTCCTTCGTGGTTTTATTCATCATAAATATTTTTCACGTGTTACCTTCGTGAAATAATTTTCATATATATATATATATAAAATAGGAATATGAAAACAGAGATACGACTCTCAACATTTATTGGCCAAACGTTTCGGTCCACTCAGGAGCCATCTTCAGTGACTAAATGGAAGCATCTAAAAAAACAATCATAAATCTAAAGTAAATACAAATGTCAAACTGTACAATAATAAAATCTAATACAAAAAAGGTTAAAAAGTTGTTAAAAAAAAAACTATCTGGATTATAAAACAAAAGTAAAAATGAAACAAACACCAAAATTTCAAAAATTAAAAAGTTTAAAAAAATTTTAAAAGTTAAATTCAAAATTTAAAAAAATTTAAATTTTTTTTTTTTTTTAAAAGGACTGACCTGGATGGTAAAAGTTACAAATGACAAGTGGAGAGAAAGGAAAGAAAAACAACTTAAGTTAGTGCGTTAGTTGCGTTAAAAAGGTGTTGGTTGGTTAGGAAGTATGTAATTTTATCGAGGAAAGGCTATCGTTTAGTTCTGGATTTAATTTCTTGATAAAAAGGGATTCTAAAATTTTAAGATCAAGTGAATTAGAAGCAGACGACAAAATCGCAAAGGAGTCCTGGGGCACGGGTGGTCATGGGTCTCTGAATGATGCCGAATAGCAGAGATTCAGGAGTGGAAAGAGGGCGAGAAGTTCGATAAGAAAAACCCAAATGCTTCGAAATCCTAAGTTTTAACTGTAGGGCAGTCTGCCCCACATAACGACTTTGGCAGGTCGCACATGTATATAAATAAATAACAAAGGATCTCAAAGCACGGGGAGGTGATCTTTATGGCGAAAAAAGGATTGCAGAGAATTAGAATTAATGATTATAAAGTCGCATTGAGGGAAGTGTCTGTCCAAAATAGAGTGGACATCTTTATTAAGTTGAAAAGTTAGTTGGTCTAAAAATGGAAGCTTAAGATAAACCTTCTGTTTCGGAACCGTGGACTGAATTATTTTAGGTGAATATAGGTTATTTAAAAATTTAGAAATTAAAGTCTCAAAAGTCAGAGTACAATAAAAATTATAGTTGAAAAATCTCTTAAGATACTGAATTTCTAAGTCAAATAAAGACCAACTTGAACAAAGGTGATAGGCTCTAAAAATACGACTTTTAATACTAGCCAGCTTAAAACTAAGTGGAATATTGCTGAAAAAATGAGTACCGAGTTGGGTAGTAGTTGGTTTTCTGTATACTTGTGTTGAGAAGCCTGTACTATGTTTATTTATGGTAACATCAAGAAACGAAATTTTATTGTATTGTTCTACTTCCATAGAGAATTTAATATTAGGATGCTTAGTATTAATGTAATTTAAAAATAAAGGGGCATGATCTTTATGCTTAAAAATGACAAAACAATCATCTACATAACGTTTAAATAAAATAGGTTTAAAATCAAGCGGGCAATCCCTCAGCCACTTTTCCTCGTGAAAACAAAGAAAACTGTTAGCAAAGGACGGACCAAGGGCGAACCCATTGCCATTCCCTCGTGCTGGTGGAAAAGTTCCTTATTAAAAAAGAATATGGTATCCTGGACTGATAACTTTAAAAGTTTTGAAAACAATTGTCTGCTTAATCCCAAAATGTCATTAGTAGAACCAAACAAAGAATTTATAATAATATCACAAGTTTCTAAAACAGGTACATTGGTAAACAAAGACTGAACATCAAAGGAAGCCATGAAACAATCCTTAAACTTCAACTTGGTGACACAATCAACAAATTCAAATGAATCTTGCAAAGTGAAATGACTACGTGTGAGAGGGTCTATGATTGGGACCAAAAATTTTGCGAGGTTATAACTTGGTGTGTTTATGGCTGCTAGAATGGGACGAAGCGGAACTCCAGGTTTATGGGTCTTAGGTAGGCCATAAACAACCCCTGGGCTAGTACCTGAAGCAAAAAGCTTATCGTAATAGTTGATCAAAAGCCCACGACTTTTAAGAGAACGTAAAAAGTTGTTGATTCTGTCCTCCAGTTTCACAATATATTTAAATGGATCAGTCTGCAGTTTCAAAAATTTAGTAGAATCAGAAAGTAAATTATACATTTTATTTAAATAGTCTTGTCTGTCTAAGACAACAACACCTTTACCCTTATCAGGCTTACAAATAATTACATTCTTATCCCTCCGCAAGTTCGTGAGAACTTTAAAATCACTAAAACTAAAAACAAGACAAAAAAACTTAAACCCATCAAACTTATAGTAGAACTTGTTTGCCAAAACGTAAACTTGTTTTAAAATTGGGCAATCAATTGCTCATATTGTCACAACATTTTAAGTCTAATGTGTCTCGCCTTGATTTTATTATTTTAAATAGTTATATTTCGAGGAATGTATCAAAATTTTATGTCTCCTCATTAACTCGTCAAAATTCTAAGCTTCAACAGTTGGGTTTAAATTTTGATCTTAATCTTAATAGAGATGAAATTATTTCTAACTTTTCCAATAAGGTTTTATCAACTGAAGAAAAAAGAATTTTATCCTTGGGATTGGATTTTAAACTTCCCATTTTTAAGCTTGACTTTTGTCGTTATTTTTTATGTTTTGAAAAACTTTGCCATCAAATTAGTCTTTCCCTCTTTCCTTCAGCACTCTAGTCCAGTGGAGGATATTAAACTTTTGGCAAACAAGTTCTACTATAAGTTTGATGGGTTTAAGGTTTTTTGTCCTGTTTTTAGTTTTAGTGATTTTAAAGTTCTCACGAACTTGCGGAGGGATAAGAATGTAATTATTTGTAAGCCTGATAAGAGTAAAGGTGTTGTTGTCTTAGACAGACAAGACTATTTAAATAAAATGTATAATTTACTTTCTGATTCTACTAAGTTTTTGAAACTGCAGACTGATCCATTTAAATATATTGTGAAACTGGAGGACAGAATCAACAACTTTTTACGTTCTCTTAAAAGTCGTGGGCTTTTGATCAACTATTACGATAAGCTTTTTGCTTCAGGTACTAGCCCAGGGGTTGTTTATGGCCTACCTAAGACCCATAAACCTGGAGTTCCGCTTCGTCCCATTCTAGCAGCCATAAACACACCAAGTTATAACCTCGCAAAATTTTTGGTCCCAATCATAGACCCTCTCACACGTAGTCATTTCACTTTGCAAGATTCATTTGAATTTGTTGATTGTGTCACCAAGTTGAAGTTTAAGGATTGTTTCATGGCTTCCTTTGATGTTCAGTCTTTGTTTACCAATGTACCTGTTTTAGAAACTTGTGATATTATTATAAATTCTTTGTTTGGTTCTACTAATGACATTTTGGGATTAAGCAGACAATTGTTTTCAAAACTTTTAAAGTTATCAGTCCAGGATACATATTCTTTTTTAATAAGGAACTTTTCCACCAGCACGAGGGAATGGCAATGGGTTCGCCCTTGGTCCGTCCTTTGCTAACAGTTTTCTTTGTTTTCACGAGGAAAAGTGGCTGAGGGATTGCCCGCTTGATTTTAAACCTATTTTATTTAAACGTTATGTAGATGATTGTTTTGTCATTTTTAAGCATAAAGATCATGCCCCTTTATTTTTAAATTACATTAATACTAAGCATCCTAATATTAAATTCTCTATGGAAGTAGAACAATACAATAAAATTTCGTTTCTTGATGTTACCATAAATAAACATAGTACAGGCTTCTCAACACAAGTATACAGAAAACCAACTACTACCCAACTCGGTACTCATTTTTTCAGCAATATTCCACTTAGTTTTAAGCTGGCTAGTATTAAAAGTCGTATTTTTAGAGCCTATCACCTTTGTTCAAGTTGGTCTTTATTTGACTTAGAAATTCAGTATCTTAAGAGATTTTTCAACTATAATTTTTATTGTACTTGACTTTTGAGACTTTAATTTCTAAATTTTTAAATAACCTATATTCACCTAAAATAATTCAGTCCACGGTTCCGAAACAGAAGGTTTATCTTAAGCTTCCATTTTTAGACCAACTAACTTTTCAACTTAATAAAGATGTCCACTCTATTTTGGACAGACACTTCCCTCAATGCGACTTTATAATCATTAATTCTAATTCTAATTCTCTGCAATCCTTTTTTCGCCATAAAGATCACCTCCCCGTGCTTTTGAGATCCTTTGTTATTTATTTATATACATGTGCGACCTGCCAAAGTCGTTATGTGGGGCAGACTGCCCTACAGTTAAAACTTAGGATTTCGAAGCATTTGGGTTTTTCTTATCGAACTTCTCGCCCTCTTTCCACTCCTGAATCCTCTGCTATTCGGCATCATTCAGAGACCCATGACCACCCGTGCCCCAGGACTCCTTTGCGATTTTGTCGTCTGCTTCTAATTCACTTGATCTTAAAATTTTAGAATCCCTTTTTATCAAGAAATTAAATCCAGAACTAAACGATAGCCTTTCCTCGATAAAATTACATACTTCCTAACCAACCAACACCTTTTTAACGCAACTAACGCACTAACTTAAGTTGTTTTTCTTTTCTTTCTCTCCACTTGTCATTTGTAACTTTTACCATCCAGGTCAGTCCTTTTAAAAAAAAAAAAAAATTTAAATTGTTAAAATTTTTTTATTTTTAAATTTTGAATTTAACATTTAAAATTTTTTTAAACTTTTTAATTTTTGAAATTTTAGTGTTTGTTTTATTTTTACTTTTTGTTTTATAATCCAGATAGTTTTTTTTTTTTAACAACTTTTTAACTTTTTTGTATTAGATTTTATTATTGTACGCTCACTCACAGACAATGTACAGTTTGACATTTGTATTTACTTTAGTTTTATGATTGTTTTTTAGATGCTTCCATTAGTCACTGAAGATGGCTCCTATGGAAAAACTATACGCGCTCACAACATGGTATATGTGGTACATTTATTCATAATTAAATAGAAATATTAATTAATTGAATTAAATATCTATACAAAGTTGCCTCGGGATTGGACATAGCCTATTGGGAATGAAATAATTGAATTGCCATACGTACAAGACCTGTTGTATGAATCAGCCTCACATAGCATCAAGAAAACCCAATTTATTGTTTAGTCTACCACAGATGGTAGACCAAAAAAAATTTTGCTAGTTCGGCAAATAATACAAGCGAACCAAGGAACGGCTCTCGGGGCTGTTTATTGTACAGCGAACGCTTTTAAACAGGAAGACTGTTTAAGTTTTCCCTCAAGTTCTGAGTGAATTCCTTATAATATAAAACCTAATGACTATAAAAGGATGGCTATTCCTTCAGGGGTTTAATTAGTGATCGCCTACTGTATATTAGTAACAAAGTGTCAACTCGCTGTGTAGGCTCCATCGTAACGGCCTACATCTAAGAAGACAGTCAGCCCTACATCGAACAAAACAAAGACCCAGCAAAAATAAGGTGAGGCAAATTATTTTCATTCTAATATACTGTAGGTTCGCGCAATCCCGACGCTAGAATTACCGTAATCAATATAAATATAGAGAGTCCTTTAAAGACCTACATATTCATAACTCTCTAACGAAAAAGCATAGGGCTTTTGTCGGTAACCCTCCACTGAAGTCTGCTGGAAATTTCCAACGGATGAGGGCACAGGCAATCAACCCATAGCCCTATATAGTTTTTTTCAGCTCCTGAGTGGACCGAAACGTTTGGCCAATAAATGTTGAGAGTCGTATCTCTCGTTTTCATATTCCTATTGAGGATAAGGTTCCCGAAGAACACTTCTATCGTAACTATATATATATATATATTTTATTTATATATATCTGTGTGTAAAATGAGTAGTGAATAATTCATATATTCTTATATTAATTTTTGTATACAGATTCCAAATTGCATAACGCTGACGCAAGTTCGGATAAATTTTTTATTTTCTTTCTATTTTATTTTTGCTGAATAATAATTGATCAATTATTTCTTTTTAAATTAATTGATAATTTTTTAGATTTAGCTTAATAATGTAATCTTGTTAAATTCTGCAATTTTCATTTTTTTTATACATTCTCTCTTCGTTTTAAAGATGAAGTCATGTCTTGCTTAACACCTAATCTTAAATTTTAAGCATTTAATTTTGGCTCACATGCATGTTTAATTTTAATCCATAATAAAATGCATATTTCAATTTCATTTTTAGTTAACTCGCAAATCATGACATCAGATCTGTCAATATGCGGTTTAAAATAAAAATATAGCTTCATCTTCAAATTTCTTGCTTATCTGTCTAGACATTGCAATAGCTAAAATATTTACCCTATCTTCAAATATTTTGCAAAATAATTCAGGCTATTGAGAATAAAAAAAAAACCAGGTCAACATTAAATAATAATGATGTCTCCAAAAATTCAGTATATAAAGTCAAACAATTTTTTAAATTATCATTCTGATTTGTCTGATCTGAATTAGAGGCTGAGTATTACCTGTAACATTTTAGCAGTAAACTACAGTAAGAGAATATCTTTGTCTTCTCCTTCGAGCCTTGCTCTCTTCAGAGAACTTAGTCTTAAAATAAAATAAAATAATTCCTGATACGCTACAAGAAGAATCGGGGAACTCTAAGAGAATTAGTAAGCTTCACAGACTCCTCCGATCCCCTACAAGAAGAAATCGGAGAGGAGTATAAGAGAAACTACTGCGATTCCCTATACGGTACCAGCTACCCCAGAGTAACAAATCCGTTGTTGCCACCTAACCAAAACCCCCGTCAACTTCGAACCGCCCAAGGTCATAGACAGAGGGGTGTATATGTATATTATATATATATAATATATATATATATATATATATATGGGCGGCTACTTTTTTGGGGCCAGTGGGGCCGGGCCCCACCAGTAGTTACATTGACCAAATGAAAATGAAAGAAAATTCAAAGTTAAAGATGCACGGATATTTTCTCTAAATGAGGCCGTGAAGGAGCTCTTTAAAAATATATAAATATACGCTAATAATTCACATTATTTTAATTAAAATGGGCCCCCTCATACTGGCCCTAAAAGTATGCTGCATTGTATTCAAGCTACGGCGGTGAGTCTTCTATCCGAGTTGCCAAAAGTTAAAAATTTACAGTTATTTCCACTGACTCATAAGAGATGTAGCAACGTTGCGTCTAGGCCAGGCAGATCTGGCCCTTCTCTCATCAGGCAGTAATGAGAGTGATGTGACGTGATGTGGTAATGTTTAGGTTTCTCCCCTAGCCCATTTATTGTGTACTTATCACCCGTGAGTGTGATTTATAGTGCATCACTATTGGCTTCACTGATTTAGTCCTTAAAATTGTTATAATGTTTCAGACCAACAAAGATCCTAGGATCCACTCATGGCTGGTCTACCTAACTGTGTTCGTAATTGTGTATATCCTCCGTGGTGGCGGAAAGGACCTACAATTTTATGGGTTCCGAACCACAAAGCCTTAATTTTACTACCTTAAACTATACCCAATCTATCAACATATGCGTCTAATCGATTTTTAAACATGCTTATAGACGTGATACTAATTACTTCTACAATAATATAATGAATAGTGTTGATACTTTACTAGAAATTCCCTTTTCCTCGTTGAAACTTGAGGAAGAGTTAAAAATTAGAAGACTTAGTGCATATCAGCCTAAAGAGATCAAAATTACTCAACAAGGCGGTAAAAAACAGAACATTTTCAATTAGTTGGTTAGAAAGAAAATCATGGCTCACTGTTAGTGATGCAAAGAATACATTATATTGTTTTTACTGTCTTTTATTTGAGGGTGAAAGTTTGTGGACCAGTACTGGTTGTAAAGATTTAAAGCATCTTTCTGAACGGATCCAGAAACATGAATGCAGCACAGTTCATATGAATAATGTTGTCAAATTTAAAACATTTGGAACAGCGAACATTTTATCTGAAATAGATGCCGGATATCGCCTCAGCATTAAGAAACAATGAATTAGTTGAGAAAAATAGACGTCTAACAAGAACCATTGACTGTTTCAAATTTTGTGCTTCTCATGAGCTGCCAATACGAGGTCATGATGAAACGCAACAATCTTTTAATCGTGGAGTATTCTTAGACATGATTTTCTACATAGCAACGTTTGACAGTGCCTTAAGTGATCACCTTGAAAATGTTAGTGGCGAAAACACATCTAAAACAATTCAAAACGATCTTTTAGACTGCATGTATCAAGTGTATGTGGATGAAATAAAATCCCAAATCGATAAAGTCCGTTACGCTTCTGTGCAAGCAGACGAAACTACGGATGTGGCTTGCCGTTTGCAATTTCTAGTTATATTGCGCTATGTGAAAAAATGTCGGCCTGTTGAAAGGTTTTTAGCTTTCGTCGAAGTTGAAGATAGGACAGCTGTTGGGATTACGAATATGTTAAGAGACGAGCTGCAACACTTTGGCCTAAAGGACAAACTTATTGCCCAGGCCTATGATGGGGCGGCAGTAATGCGTGGCTCTCATGGTGGAGTGCAGGTGCAAATGAAAGAATACTACCCTCATGCGCATTATATCCACTGTTATGCACATCAGTTAAATTTAATTATGAAGAAAGTCTGTTCATCAATTAAAAGAATAAGAATATTTTTCTCAACTGTGAGTGGAATTGGTGTATTTTTCACTCTCTCTCCCAAACGTTGCAGCTTACTTCGGGAAGTTTGCCACACATGCATTCCAAAAGTGTCTGAAACACGATGAAATTTTCATTCCAAAATTGTCAATTGTATTAGAGAGAACAAACAAGAGCTATTAAAATGCTTCGACAGAATTCAGAATGAAAAGAGCTGGGATGACAAAAATATATGCGAATCTGTGGGATTTAAGAAATCGTTAGAAGATGAAGAATTCAACTTCTTTTTGTCGTTTTTTTATACGGCGTTGAAGCATGTAGATGTTTTGTACAATGTTCTGCAGTCATACAAGTCAACTAGTATTATCACCGCACAGGCATTGAAGAACTTTGAATCATCAATGAATCACATGCGAGAGTGTGTCAAGAACCACGTCCCTGAAACAGTTGCAGTTGCTAATAATGAGACACCAATTCAAGTGAAAAGAATGAGAAGAGACGTAAGCAGTACAATAGAAATGGACCCAAAAAAAGCATGTACCCAAATGATTAACGAGATGAACGTCAGATTTAGAAAATCAGAATTATTTCGTTCCTTTATAATCGTTGACCTCAAAGAGTTTAATATTTACGAGCAAAACTTTCCAACCAATTACATCAATACCATTAAAATCAATTATCCTATGCTAAATGTGGAAAAGTTAATTTGTGAATTAACTGTTACCTATGCAAATGCTACATTCAATGACATTTCAAGTGCTAGTGATTTGTGTCGATTTTTACATGACAACAAGCTGCTTGATACATTCTCAGGTGTCATAATTATTAGAAATTGTCCTAGTGACACCTGTGTCTACAGCTGATGCCGAACGTTCTTTCAGTACTCCGAAGCGCATAAAAACACTTAAGAAATTCAATGTCACAAGATAGATTAAACGGTTTTGCCGTTTTGTCAATACATAAGGACTACATAACAGAAATTCCACAATTTAATCAAAAGATCATTGAAAAATTTGCTCAAAGCAAAAATAGAAGAGGAGAGTATTTATATAAATAAATATGAGTATACTGTATACTAGGGTGGGTTGAAAAAATTTAATTTAATGAAACATGCTGAAAAAGATACCCGAGTAGTCACTGATTAAGGGATAAGTCATATCTTTTAGAAATATCAATTTCGGTGCTGGCAACTATGAAAAAATAAATTGCGAACAAAGGCCACAAAAGCATGTGTCCTTAAATTAATTTTTCGCCCCACAGGTATGAGGATCTCAACAATAAACTCAATTAATGCCAATGTCTATCAAAAAACCTTTAATAGATATTGTTTTTGCTTATTTTAAAATGTGGGACCCATATGTGTTTGACCTATCATGTGTTTCCTGATTCAGCATTTTATTTTCTTTTGTTTCAGATTAATAGCATAGCTTGCAATGGCCTCTTCTGGTATACCAAGAGAAAAAATGTAGCATTCTTTTTTCGGAACGCCAGCAGAGCTTCCTGGCAACCAACTATCAACTTGTGAGGATGTATTCAAAGCTTATCTTAAACATAAGCTCATTACTGCAACATTTAGCACTCAGAAATACGCTGAAATTATCGCGGAAGAAGTGAATGAGATACATATATATATAAATATACATATATACATATATATATATATATATATATATATATATAATATATAGATATATATATATATACATATATATACATCATATACATATATATGAAAATTATTTCACGAAGTGAAAGTGTATTCATCTATAGTATATATATACAGATATATATATATATATATATATATATTATATATATATATATCTATTATATATATATTTTCCGTGCTTCCATTCCAACAATCGATTTCAAAAGCATAGTAATTAGAGTAAAGACATTAACTGAGAAAGGACAAGAACTTAGGAAATATTCCATAAGTAAAAGATCTTCCAACACTTACCAAAGTAAATATGATTCCATCAGAAATTTATTTGACATATGTTGCTGCAAGTGCTATGCCTCCGGTTCTCGTAAAAGAAGCGAGTGTAAATGCGCTAAGGCGGCGAAAATCCCGAATGATGAATGGGAGTTCTGGATTGATCAACATATTGAACGAAAATGATTATAGGTAAGTTGGACAAAGTGAAAACTTCAAAACTACAACAAATGGAAAACAGAAAGCATAAAAGACAATTCTTTAAAGATAAACAAAAGAGTTTTGTCCAGGAAATGCAGTTGAAAACTCGTGATACTGGTGAGATCAGCTATGAAAGTGAAAAAAGTCATAAAAATGAAGATTTCGAATTGAGCGAGTACGAGTTAGATACAGAAGCTAGCACTTCTCAAAATCGACACCAATATCCAGAATTATGCAAGGCAGTTGATCGATGCAAAATAAGCAACCGTGATGCTTGTTTAATTGCTAATGCTGTTTTAAAAGATCTTAATCTATTACACTAGGGAACAACGTTTTTGTTTCTTGAAAACTATTTGGTGTTTCTTATAGAACCTTTGATGCTGATTCCAAATATGGTTTCAGAATTTTTCTATCACCCATAGTTTTCGAGAAAATAATATTTCCATTTACTCAGAGTTTTCCCAAAATATTAGTTAAAATTAAGTGTACTAATTTAATTTTACTTTCTTTTTTTTCCAGGTTAACTATATTTAATAGTATTTTTTGCATTAAAAAATATAGCTATTTAAACAAACAGATTTTTAATAAAAAGAATTTTTTTTTCAAGTTTCGCTCAAATTTTAAAAATTTTCATAGTAGAAAAATTGGTTTTTCATTCCAAAAAGTTTTCCGTGATTTCAATAATTTTCCGCCAGCATGAATCGAAACTGTATTAATCCCAGAGATACATTTTGCTACGTATATGGAGAACTGACCATAATGGCACAGAGGAAGACAATGACCCCACTCGTAAAGAAGGCTTACGAACTTTATTTTGGATGTAAGGTAGGCGACCAAGACAAATCCTGGGCACCTCATATCTCATGCATTTCCTGTGCCGTCACTCTTAGGGTTGGATTAAAGGTACCCGCAAATCTATGCCATTTGCCATACCAATGATTTGGAGAGAGCCCAAGGATCACCTAACAGATTGTTATTTTTGTATGACTAACGTTTCAGGATTCTCTGCCAAACATAAACATAAAATTCAATACCCAAATCTTGCATCTGCCATGAGACCAGTACTACATGACGATGATAACCCAATTCCAACTCCCCAAAGTCATGGACACTGGATGAAGAGTCTGAAGTTGAACCAATGGAAATTGATGACACTAAAGATACAGACTTTCAGCAACCTGAATCAAATAAATCACGTATGATAACGCAGGTTATGCTGAATGATCTCGTGAGAGATTTGGACCTTCCGAAAAAAAAGCGGAATTATTGGGCTCCAGGTTACGTGAATGGAATTTGCTGGCAAAAGATACAAGCATATCGGCGTTCCGCACTCGCCAAAAAGATCTGATGCAGTATTTCTCCTCGTCAGGTGGTTTATGCTACTGTAATAATGTAAATGGACTGCTGTTAGCTCTCGGTCATGAGCACAAATCTGAAGATTGGCGTTTATTTATTGACTCTTCGAAGCTAAGCCTCAAGGTTGTACTACTTCACAATGGAAATAAATACCCTTCCATTCCTGTAGGGCACGCTGTCCACATGAAGGAATCTTACGAAAATATGAAACTCATCCTTCAGCAGATTAATTATGACCAGTTTCGTTGGTATATATGTGGGGATTTAAAAGTCGTCGCGCTTCTTCTGGGAATGCAGCTCGGTTATACGAAGTTCTGCTGCTTCCTTTGTGAATGGGACAGCAGAGCCAGAGATTCGCATTATTTTGTAAAGGATTGGCCACTTCGTCAAAAATGTATCCCAGGACTGAAGAATGTGTCTCATGAACCCTTAGTTGACCCCAAGAAAATATACTTACCGCCACTTCACATCAAACTTGGCATCATGAAAAATTTTGTCAAAGCAATGAACAAGGAAGATGAGGCATTCAAATATTTGAAGAAAAAGTTTTCACGACTTAACGATGCAAAGACAAAAGAAGGGATCTTTGTTGGTCCCCAAATCAGAGAGCTCATGAAAGATCAAAAGTTTGATGATGCCTTGAGAGGAAAAGAAAAAGTGGTATGGGAGGCCATGAAGAATGTTGTCACAAATTTTCTAGGGAACATCAAAGCCTCACTATGAAAAAATAGTGCAGGACATGATTGAAGCATATAGGTTATTGGGATGTAATATGTCACTAAAAATCCATTTCTTGCACTCCCATTTAAATTTCTTCCCTGAAAACCTCGGCGACGTAAGCGATGAGCATGGAGAAAGGTTCCACCAAGATATAGCTACTATGGAGAAACGCTACCAAGGGAGGTGGGATCCGGCAATGTTAGCTGATTACTGCTGGACATTGATGCGAGAAGCTCCTAATGAAAACTACAAGAGAAAATCAGTGACAAAGAAGTTTTAAGAAGAATATTTTAAATGCCAATCTGCCAGTAATATAATTTTTATGAAGTATTTTTACTAACTTCTATACACTTTTTGAATAAATATTAAAATACAAATTTCTCAGTAACCTTGGGTGATAAAGAAATTCTACGGCTATATTCGGAATCAGCGGAAAAAATCCTATAAGACCGACCTGTTCACGTCCAAGAAACAAAAAAAAGTTAAAATTTGTTCCCCAGTGTTATCTGAAAATACTACGAATGATCCCAGTAAACTACGTCGTCAAAGAACCTTGTGGAGAAGCATAGAAAGAAAGAAGCATGAAGAACAGAATAAAGGAATAGTTTGCCTTCGATTTGATGGAAAAATTGATAAAACTCTTTCAAAAGTGGGAGAATGAATGAATGAATGAATGAATGCCACTATGTGTTAGCTTCATTTCCAGGAAATGAATATATTGACCATGTTGCTCCTGAAAGTGGAAGGGCAAGTGATATTGCTAAAGAAATTAGATCAGTAATTACTGACACAAACTCTGCATCGACTTTAAAAGCAGTAGTTTGTGATGCAACTAATGTAAATACAGGTAAATCAAATGGAATAATTAGAAAACCAGAGCTGACATTGGGAAGACCATTACAATGGTTTATTTGCTTACTTCACACTAATGAGCTTCCCTTGAAAAAATACCTGGAAGTTCTTGACGGGCAAACGACAGGACCTAGAAGTTCGCAGGGCAAAATCGGCAAGGATCTGAACTTTGATCGAAAGAACAGACCAATTGCAAAATTTCCATCTCTCGCTGGAAAAGTGATGGACTTACCAGAAGTAGTGCTAGCAGATCTCAGTGCAGTGACCAGCAGTACCTCCATATAAGGCGTGTTTGTCAATTCAAAACGGTCATGATAGAGGTCCAGCTATCAAATTGTTAGAAACTGCTCAATCTGGGTCTTTCAATAATGCACGGAGGCTGACAAAAGCAAATCGTCTCTTAAGTCATTACATGTCGCACGGAAAACCATCAGAGACACTTCATAGGATTGCTCATTTCATACTGAACTTCTATGCTCCTGCATGGTTCTATATCAAAGCAAACTGGTCTTGCCAGGAAGGGAGCAAAAACTTTTTCTTTATGATTGAGCTCTATCAAAAAGACATTATTCGTCCTGTGTTACAAAACAACTGTTACTTTTGTCATCCTGAAAATATCCTTTTATATGCTATCGCTGACAAGAAGAAGAATATTCGGAAGCTAGCAGCCGAAAAAGTGCTACAAGCGAAAAGGAGTGTTACATCGGGCGAAATTCGAATGTTTGACAAGAAATCCATCAGGCTCAACTTCGACCTCCATGGATATGATTGATTGGAACGAAATGGATATTACTGTTCCTTCCCTACTCTCTGATGCTACAAGTAGCACTGATGACTGCCAAAAACCCATAATTCTTGACGCATACCCGTGTCATTCCCAGGCAGTTGAAAGAAATGTGAAGGAAATATCCTCTGCAAGTGAAAAGGTCTACGGACATGCCGCCCGCTATGGAAGAAATCCCGGCTAGAGAATCCAAAAGGGAAACAAAGTCAGATTTAAGTGAATCAACAAGAGGATAGCAGTTACACTTCATATAATTTAGTGATGAACACATGTTTTGGTTTATAAAAGGAAATATTGTTATAATTTTTAACCAAACTTAATCTGCTTCAAAATTTTGTCCTCTTCAAAACTGAGGTCAAAGTTGCGAGAATGCACATATTCATAGGCTATAAAAGTTTGTTTTTATGATAGGTGGGTACTAGCCTTTTCAGCCATGTTTCATACTGACAACTTCAAAGAAGCTTGCTTCGAGAAGATCAACCACTCCAGCCTGTGCCGCTTTTGCGAGCTCATGCAGTTGTACGAGAAGCTAGAGGAGAGGTCCGGCGGCTCGAGTCGTCCAGATCGGCTGTTGGAGGCGCGGCGGTCACTGACGCGGCTGCGCCCTCCACCCCGAAGCTTATTGATAGGATAGCCGCCCTGGAAAGGCGGTCCAGCGGCGGACTGGACAGAGCTCGAGACCGCGGAGAAAGGGTAGAGGTGCAACCGGGAGCCGGGATGCAAAATCAGTGTCAGGAATCGCCAGCGACCCACGTGGAATGCTCGGAACCGCGACGCAAGGTGGAGGGAAAGGAGGGAGCAAAGAAGAGGCCGATAGAGAAGGGTGGGAAGGGACCTACTGATGGCCCAAAGAAACCGAAGGATGTAGCTGACGGTCGGGGTGGGTCGGGTGCTGTAAGTGCGGCTGAGTTTACGGGTGGCGATGGGTATCAAAAGGTATCGGGCAAGAAGGCTGCGAAGCCGAAGCCTGAGACCCCGGTTGCCGCTGTCAGAACCTCCAACCGCTTTAGTCTCCTGTGCGCGAAGGAGTAAGATACCGTTTTGATTTGGGACTAACAGATCAGGGGCCAGGAGAAGTACTTTGCTTCTGCAAACCGGGACAGGAGAAATGTATGGTGCTTACCTGGGCGGGGAACGGCGCACTTAAGGAAGGAGCTAGAGAAGCTGCGCGTGGCTTGTCGGAGGACTGCGATCGTTGTCCACGCTGGTGGCAACGACCTGTTCCTCAAAGGCGGTAGGGTAGGTTCGACCGAAGGGATCATTACCGAGATCATATCTCTTGCGGATGATCTGAAACTTAAGACAGACAGGGGAATGTTGATGGGTATTTTACCGCGGATGAATGCCAGTGACCACGCGCTCAGTAAGGTCATTGGCATCAACGAGAGGGTGCAAGACTTGTGTCCCACTGGGCGTGAGGTTTGTTGACCCCTTCGACGCGTTTTCGGATAGGTGGGACCTTTATCAGAGGGATGGTGTCCACCTCAATGCCAACGGTAAAGGTGTGCTAGGCGCGTTGTTTGACCGGCACCTATACCGTATGGTGAGGTCAAGCCCAGGGATTGATGACGGCTCCCCACCGGGGAGAGATGATCTTGAGCCCCTCCTTCACCGTTGGAGGGGGCTCAGGCTCCTGAGGAAGTTGCCCCCTCGTTGGCGAGGGGCTCTTCAACTCCCGACAGCCCTGGCTGTTCGGGAAACGGGTCGTGCTAGGGGGCGGTCGAATAGGGAAGGCTTCCTCCGTGCAGTGCTTTTTAATGCTAGGTCGATTAGGAATAAGTTTTGCGAGCTACGGGCGCTCTTAGCATCAGGATATCGTTGCTCTCACCGAGTCCTGGATTCATCCTGATCGTAGGGACTACGTTGGGGAATTCGAGATTCCAGGGTATAGAATGTTTCACAAAGACCGCACCCGGGGGGAGGGGTACTAATATACGTGAGGGACACGTTCAGTCCGGTTGACTGCCAGTTCCGATCGGAACGGGAGCTGCTTGGCGTCGATCTGAAAGTAGGAGGGACGAACTATACGTTAATCTTGGTGTACAGACATCCGAATCTCCTCCTCGAGGAAGATACAGCCCTGTACACCGAACTCCGTAGCCTGCTAGGGGACAGGGTGTGTGTAGTTTTAGGAGACTTCAACTGTCGCGCCATAAACTGGGAAGACAGGACTGCTGATGCCGAAGGGAGGAGGCTAGTTGACTTTGCTGATGAGAACTTGAGAACTTCCTCACTCAGTGGGTCAATGGGCCTACACGAGGCGAAAGCGTTCTAGACTTAGTATTCACGACCGAAGACAACCTCGTCACTGGCCTCACCGTTGACGAATCGTTGGGCGGGAGTGATCACGGTCTGATTAGGTTCTGTGTTTGCGTCCCTCGGGTGAAGCGTAGTAACTTGAGAGGCAGTAAGCTCGATCTACGGCGGGCGGACTTTGTTAGCCTCCGGGATAGCGTAGTAGGTGAGATGGGGTTAGAGGTCGGGGGCGATGTTGAGGAAGTGTGGAGTGCATTCCGGGACGAGTTTATGGTACTGCAGTCTGCTGCCATACCCTCAAAACCGGTCACCCCCACTTCAACGCAGCCTAAGTGGTTCAATCGTGACATCGCTTCGGCTATCCGAAATAGGAAAGCTGCGTATAGGAGGGCGAAGGCCAATCGTTCCCATGAGAACACTGAGGCGTATGTCTGCCTGTGCAGGGAAATGAAGGCGAAGGTTAGACTAGCGAAACGTAACGAAGAACTCCGGGTGGCAAGCCTCTGCAAGGGGAACCCTAAGGAGTTCTTCAGTTATGTTAATAGTAGAAAGCCCATTAGAAGCATATAGGTCCGTTAAAAGACCCCAACGGCGCTCTGCGGACCTCCGACGCGGACATCGCTAATGTGCTGAATGAGTACTTTGCGGGAGTGTTCACCAGGGAGGACATCCCCAAACCAGACGTCAGGCACGAAGGTGCTGGCCTGGATAGTGTTCGGTGTACCGCGACAGTCGTTGCCGATAGAAGACAAACTGAGCGCGTTTAAGGCTCCTGGGACAGACCAGTTCCTCCCCAGAGTGTTGCGGGAAGTGCGCGACCACAGTCTTCAACAAATCGTTAGAGACGGGCCAGGTGCCTGGTGACTGGTGACTGCAGGGAAGCCAACGTGATCCCCAGGGCCGTTTCCTGACATAAGCAGACTAAGCGGCCGCTTAGGGCCCCGCTGCTACTAGGGGGGCCCTAGACAGGCTCCCAGGTCATAGCTCAGTGGGCAAGAATAGGAATATAGCTGAAGTTATTATTAATATTATTGTTATTATTGTTATTATTATGATTGTCGTATTAATTAAAGTTTTTGTACGAGACAAATGTGATAAAACGGAGACAAACGAAACGTTTTGGTCGTTATGTGTAAATAACTATTGTGAGATCTTATTTTTATATTATTTAACTTTATTCTTACTATATGCTTATACTTTCCTAAATGCTTTATTTTTCTAGTATTGTAAAATATTATTTCACTAATAATTATTAAGAGATTTTGTAACACTTTAAAACCTAGGATTATTTTCGTTATGTTTTCAAGTTTATTAATTCTTTTCTCATCTTTTTCAGATAATGGGAATTTTGTTGGTTAAAACCTAAATGGTCTGATTATTTGAATGTATTTGATTAACGTTACAATTATAACAATTATTACTATTATCATCATGATGATTATAATTATTTAGCAGATTGGTTGTGGTTAACTAGATGTGATAGAGAAGCTTTCCAGTAGCACAGGCGAAATGTGCCACTTGTATATTCTTATGATTACAGTTCAAGCAACTAGGTTAGGTAGACCATCAAGCTAGGCAAGTGCTCAGGAATCGTGTAGAGTAAGTTAGTCTCTGTGATATTTATAATATTTCGAAATGTGAAATTTAATGGATCAAATCACCTCAAATTCTGTTCACACAGATCAATTATCAAACAAGATAAGAAAGAGTATTTTAGCAAAAATTAATAGAATGTGTAATGTTATGTTATGTTATGTTCTGTTCTGTTCTTCTCAGGAGCACTACTGAAATATTTGGAAAAGCCATCTTCAGCAAAGCCTGATGAGCATCATGAGCCAACAGCAGGACCATCCTCTATGCAACCTCAAACACCAGTAGAAGTAGAGCCTGATGAACCAACAAGTGGCCCATCTTCTGTTCAGCTTCAAACACCACACACAGGCATTTCTACTGAGCAACAAGAACCAAGATCTGCTCCACCGCTTGATCCGTATGACTGGCCAGTTGTCCTGTCAGATGCCTTGAAGACAGATCTGGTGTCTCGAGGACCATTTCAAATCAGTCCAGATTTCACATTCCCTAAAAGAGAGAACGGTAGAAGCGTTCATCACCATTACATGTACAGAACATTAATTCATGGGGAAAAAACAAAGCGAAGCTGGCTGATGTACTCTAGAAGGAATGATGCTCTTTATTGCTTCTGCTGCAAGTTGTTTTCAAGGAAGTCGTACAAACTAATTACGGATGGACTTTCAGACTGGATAAACGTTGGTTCGCTTCTGAAAGGCCATGAAAATAGTTCAGAACATGCAGATAACATGGCAACATGGAAGGATCTGGAACTGCAGCTAAAAACTGGGAGGACCATTGACCAAACTGAAATGTTATTAATGGAGGTAGAGCGAAAACGCTGCCGAGATGTTCTCACACGCCTTGTAAGTATAATCCAATCACTGGCAGAGAGAAACCTTGCTTTCAGGGGGTTTTCCTCTACATTGTACAATCGAGACAATGGCAACTTCTTGAAGGAGGTTGAGCTGCTTGCCAAATTTGATCCAGTGATGAAACAACACATCAGCAGAGTCGAAAGTGGTCAATATAGTCATTCAAGTTACCTAAGAAACATCATTCAAAATGAGCTCATTGGGTCCATTAGTGGGAAGATCTTGGATGCCATTGTTGCAGAAATAAAACAAACTAAATATTACTCTCATTTTAGACTGCACTCCAGACATAAGCCACCAAGAACAGATGTCGATTATTATCAGAACTGTTAAAATGGGTGAAGTACCAGAAATAAAAGAATACTTCTTGGGTTTTCTTGAGGCTTCAGAAAGTACAGGCTGGGTTTATCAGTTCTGATTCTGAAGAGACTAGATGAACTGAATATTCACTTTGATGACTGCAGGGGACAGTCATATGACAACGGAGCGAACATGAAGGGCAAGAACAAAGGTGTTCAGGCAAGGTTATTAGAGAAGAACTGTCGTGCACTCTATGTTCCATGTGGGGCTCACAGCTAAAGCTGTGCAGCTAAAGCTTCCACAGATGCCATCAGCTTCTTTGGCAACATACAAAAATTGTACAACCTTTTTGCAGCAGCTACACAGAGATGGACAATCCTAAAGAAGCACGTGAACATAACACTCAAGTCTTGGAGTGAAACCAGGTGGGAGAGCCGGCTTAAGAACATTGAGGCTGTGCGATACCAGAGCCACAACATCAGAGAGGCCCTGTTGGAAGTCAGAAACAATGCCACAGATGCCATAGCCAGGACTGAAGCACAAGCACTTGCAGAGGAGGTAGGGTCTTATCGCTTTCAGATTTGCACAGTAGTATGGTATGACATTCTTCATGCAGTTAACCATGTGAGCAAACTTCTGCACTCTCCTACAATGCAGTTTGATGTGGCCGTCAACCTCCTCACAAAAACAAGAGACTCTCACACCAGCTACAAAAACACAGGTTTTGTTGCAGCACAAGTCGTAGCTTGGGACATATGTGAGGAAATGAATGTGGAGGCTGTGCTGAAGGAGAAGAGGCTCAGATCCACAAAAAAGCACTTTGCTTACGAAGCTCCTGACGAACCATTTACAGAAGCCTTAAAGAGGCTGGAAGTCAAATTTTTCAATGTGGTGGTGGATTGTGCCATCGGGTCAATAAATGAGAGATTCAAAACATTAGATGATGTAAGGGACATATTTGGGGTTCTCCTAAACTTCACCACAATGAACAAGGAAGACTTGTCCTGCAAGTGTGAAAAGCTCTCTAAGATACTGAGTTCTGGAGCTGACTCTGACATTGATGGAAGAGAACCGGCCCTCGAAATTAAGAACTTGCCGACTTTACCTTCACACAACATGACTGCATTGGAGCTTCTCTCCTTCATTCATCAGAAGCAACTGGAGGAACTATACCCCAATCTCTGGGTTGCACTAAGAATAGCCTGCACCCTACCTGTGACAGTAGCGTCAGCCAAGAGGAGCTTCTTTAAGATGAAGCTAATCAAGAACTACCTCAGCTCATCAATGGGGCAGGATCGCCTCAGTGGCCTTGGCATCATAAGCATCAACCAGGACGTTGGCAGGGAGATTTCATATGATGATGTTATTGATGATTTCGCTCAGAAAAAATTTAGGAGGCAAAGATTTTTAAGATAAACTGTTCTGTATAACTGTTAGCTATTACACGATTGTATCGTAGGATAATAATTGTTTGGTAGTTGATAATTGCATTATTTTCTTGTAAATAGTTCTGTGTCATTTATTCTAAATAATGTATGAGCTAATTTTCAGGAATTTCATGAAGAGTATTTTTCTGTTTGTCTTCTGAAAGTACATTGTTGTTTTGGACATAAATGTTTCATTAAAATTGTTTCATAATTTTTTTTATTAACACAGCCATTTTTTGTATGTGTGTGCTGAGGTGATGTAGTAAGGCGTGAGTTGGTGGATGGAGGGGTGGGGCCTCAAATGGGTATACTGCTTAGGGCCCCCTAATGGCTAGAAACGGCCCTGGTGATCCCCTATCTTTAAGAAAGGGGATCACGAAAGTCAAGGGAAGTATCGTCTCATTAGTTTCACTTCCGTTTTAGGTAAATTATTAGAGGGAATAATAGCGGATAGGATCGTTGACCATTTGGATTCCTACAAGCTGCTTGAGGACTCCCAACATGGGATTAGACGGCATAGGTCGAGTCTCACCAACTTGCTCGAGTTTTTCCACGTCATGTGGAGTGAGTATGATAAGAGTAGGGCGATTGATATACTTTATCTCGACTTTCAGAAAGCCTTTGAGAAGGTACCTCACCGCTGGCTAATGGCCAAAGTCCACGCGCTGAGTATCGGTGGGGAAGTAGGTAGCTGGATTGGAAACTGGCTGAAGAATAGGCGGCAGAGGGTTGTAATTAAAGGGGCTAGTTCGGGTTGGGCCTCGGTCACTAGCGGGGTTCCTCAGGGTTCCGTTTTGGGGCCACTGTTGTTTATCATTTACATAAATGATATCGACGGTGGCATCGTCAGTAGGATCACCAAATTCGCTGAAAACACCAAGCTTGGAGCCAATGTTGGGACGCCGGAGGCGATAGAGCAACTGCGTGCGGACCTACGTAGGATAGGAGAGTGGTCCGAAAAATGGCAAATGCCGTTTAACTTGGACAAGTGCAAGGTGATGCACATTGGCTACGCCAATCCCAAGTCGGACTACTCGATGTTGGGGAGTAATATCGAGGCCACTAATTTGGAAAAGGACTTGGGTGTGCTAATTAGCAGCGACCTTAAGTTTACCAAACAGTGCGTAGAGGTGGAAAAGAAACCCCAGAAGTTGTTGGGTTATATCAGGAGACAATTTCAATTTCGGAACAAGGAGATTGTGCTCTCTCTGTACAATTCTCTGGTTCGGCCGCACCTGGAGTATGCTGTGCAGTTCTGGCCGCCCACCCTCAGGAAAGATATTGAGAGGCTGGAGCGAGTGCAGGCGAGGGCCACAAAGTTAATCCCTTCCGTTAGGTATATGGGCTACAATCGACGCTTACGCGCCCTGAAATTGTTTTCGCTGCAAACTCGTAGGCTGCGCGGTCAACTCATCGAGGTTTTCAAGTTCTTACGCGGGTTGAACAATGTCGATTTTAGAAGCATGTTTAGTTTAAATGATAACCCAACTCGCAACAATGGTTGGAAGTTGGATTTGAAACGGTTTAGCACTGGTATGTGTGGGAATTACTTTACGTATAAGATCTGTGACACGTGGAACAGGCTACCTTCAGAAGTTGTGAACAGTTTTTCTGTGGATCTGTTCAAGAAAAGGTTAGACCGAATCTTTCACACTATTTTAGGATGTCTGAATTTTTCCCTGGCACCCGTTGCCATTGGTACCTCCTCAGTATGGGCCGCAAGGCCTTTTGACAGGGTTGGCACCCAAAAACCCAAACCCGAAAACCCACTGGAATTTTCAGTGGGTTTTTGTTCTGAGATGTTTATTTTAAAATAATTGAAATTTTTCTTATTGCTACATTGTTCAATTGTAGCTAATTAGAATGATTTGGCATGTCGATTATTTCAAGTAAGCTGACTTATAAAACAATTCTTAAATTATGCAATGTGTAAATAAAGATTATGAAAAATTGAAAAGTTATTAAAAAGGATTTGCACCCATTGTGAACACTATGGGCAATTCTTGGATCATTTGACACATTGCTCCAACCATCTTGAATTAAAGTTACAGTAGAATTGACTGTCTTTTTTCATTGAATCCAGGACCTACTTCATTATTCACTTTGATTAGCGAGTCATCAGATAATTTTTTTTCTGCTTGGAGGACAATAGCCTGGTCTTAAATTTTGGACCCATTTAATAAATTCTTTATTCTCTACAACTACAAATGGAATATTTGCTGAAAAGAAAAATCTGGCCATTTGCAAATCTAGTTGTTCTTTTTGATCTACAGTTGTTCTAACCACATATGGCATTATCTGACCTTGTGTTTTCTTGGCTGGAGTACAGAGTGGGCCGTAAGTTTCCATACATAGGAAAATTTAAATACGTGCGTCGGTATTTGGATCAGCAGTTTCCGGATGCTTGGATTGGTCGGCGTGGTCCTGTGGAGTGGCCTCCCAGATCCCCAGATCTCACCCCCCTTGATTTCTATCTTTGGGGGCACTTGAAGGCCATGGTGTATCAAAAGATACGAGACATAAATCATCTAAAGGAACGTATCACCAACGCCATTACAAGCATAACGTCAACTGTGCTAATGCGTGTTCATCAACAGTGGGGAACACGTATTGAAATGTTTTCAAAACAATGGCAACCATGTAGAGCATATTATATAAATAAAAATGGTTGTCCAAAAAAATGTTTATTTTTCGTATGTATGGAAACTTACGGCCCACCCTGTAGAATGAAAAAATGGTATGGAAGATTCAGAAGCGGTTGAAGTGAATGAAGTCTCACTACTGTGAATTGTAGTGTCATCATGAACCAGGCTTTCATATGATTTGCTTGAAGAGGGTCTATTCTCAAAACTGCCGTGTCTATGTGTAGGAGGAAGAGTTGCTGATGTAGCTGTATTTGTAAGCTCATGCGCTTCATCATTCCACAGTCATATCTGATCTCTACAACCCTTAATCTTCTTTTACTCTTCCACTAATTTCATTAAACACTTTCAGTTTCATAATTTACTATAGTTTTTTATTGACCATCATTTATTTTCTAATAAATATACAATTGATCATTTTATATATTCTTAGTGCTTCGTGTTAATTAAAGCTATATCCACTGTTCTTCTTATCCACCCATCAATGTACGAGTATCTATCTATTCATCGTTTCCGAAATCTCTTCAGAATCTTTTTGTACAGGGTGTCCCAGAATTAACTATCTATTTCAATGAAATCGGACAAATTTTTTAAAAACACACTTTTACTTATGTTTATCATGTTTAATATGTGTTAAAAATGTATAAATTTCTAAATTTTTTTCATAATTTTATTTTCATAATTTTTTTCATTATCTGGTCCAATGAAAGACCGTCTGAAGTCATAGAATGGCAAAGAGACTCTCCAAAAGTTAACGTGTGGCTTGGAATGACCAAATCCAAAATTTATGGCCCATTCTTCTTTGCGGAAGCAACTGTAACAGGTACCGTCTACCTTGATATGCTTCAGCAGTTTCTCGAACCACAGCTTCTTGATTATGGCATTCTTGATAATGTTGTGTTTCAACAAGATGGAGCACCATAAATTTTGGATTTGGTCATTCCAAGCCACACGTTAACTTTTGGAGAGTCTCTTTGCCATTCTATGACTTCAGACGGTCTTTCATTGGACCAGATAATGAAAAAAATTATGAAAATAAAATTATGAAATTTTTTTAGAAATTTATACATTTTTAACACATTAAACATGATAAACATAAATAAAAGTGTGTTTTTAAAAAATTTGTCCGATTTCATTGAAATAGATAATTAATTCTGGGACACTCTGTATAACCGCCTGGCTCGCAGCAATGACGTCCAATCACAAGCTATTTCACATGTTTGCATTTTTTTAAAAAAATTTCATTTATAAATTTTGAAGTTCTTTTATACATTTAGACGAAGGATTAATTATTGTATTGTGTTGTATTGCATCACTATCTTTACCAATTACTTTATTCGAGGAATGTAACAGGCGTCCGGTGAGAAAAACTGATGTATCTAGTAGCGATGTACCGATTTCAAAATTTAGCCGATACCGATGCCGATTCTTTGCCTATATTTTAAAAAAGCAATTCCCTTCATAACTTTTACTAATCTAATGGTGAAGCTTTCAATTTTCATATTTTTACATTTCAAATTTGTTTAAATGCTTTTTCAAATGCTTTTTCAGCAAAACCCAGCTGTTCATCCTTTCACACAAAGAAATTGGTTGTTTGATAAATGGATACCTTGGGTAGGCTAGTGGTTAAGACGCTGAGCTGGTGGTGGTGCGTGGTTCGGATTCCACGTTAAACTGAACGTCTAAGGTGGGGTGACAAGCTTAACCTTCGTCAGAATGGACAATTCGGGCAGAAGCAAAACCAAGGTTATATATATATATATATATATAGAGAGAGAGAGAGAGAGAGAGAGAGAGAGAGAGAGTGTTACAAGAACAAGAGCAAGCCGCAAAGATCTTTCGGTCCACTCGGGGAGGTCCTGTTATTAATCTGGTTCATTTTTTAACTATTCTAGCAGGAGTAGAAAACTGGATAGAAAAGCATAAGGTTCTCTCCCCACCCTCCCCGCCAAAGGCAGCACGGAAAAAGGTTGAAAAAATACTTTGGCCCTGGGAAAGTAGCAAAACAAATTTTACAAGAAAAAGGAAAATAGATAAGTTAGCTCGCCAATTACGCTATACACACATAGAGATCGTACACTTGATAACACCACTGTATAAACTAATCAATACTATACTTGTTTCCGATCGCATGTCAACCACTTGGTATCGTCACAAAAACCTCAAATATATGGTTCTGATTTTATGCAAAATATTTACAGCTCTATTTACCGAGGTGTTCGTCCAACGTAAACCCCAAGACCCACTTCAGGCTAGCCCCAAAAGGATTAAGAGAAGGGTAATGGTTATACTCTTCATATCTACACCCATCTACGCGCAAAGCCATCACGCCGGCAGTGATGAAATGCTTCTACAGGAAAAGAGTGGAAACAGGAATTAAGAACAGGACTCAGTTTTTCAACACCATGTCCTCGCCCGTCACGTGTATCCAGCCACCCAAGAGAAAGAAGAGACAAAGTAAATCTTGACGGCAGAAACGCAACTCCACCTCACCTAATCCATGCCATGAATTTTTTTAAAGTTTTTTATTCGTTATGAGAGAGAGAGAGAGAGAGAGAGAGAGAGAGAGAGAGAGAGAGAGAGAGAGAGAGAGAGAGAGAGAGAGACCTAAAAATGCTCGATTTTCAAATTACAGCAGGAAGTGATGCATTAATCTGCAATCAAAGAAAAGGCTTCAGTTGATATATATACAGTATATATATACTGTGTGTGTGTGTGTGGTGTGTGTGTGTGTGTGTGTGTGTGTGTGTCGAGTCGTTGGTTTAGCCAAAATGAATGATTAAATGATGCGCGCGAACATTGTATAATAACCCTGCTGATGAGACATACATCTGTCAATGTCATTCCTCATCATGAACCAAATCACAAATGCTGCACGGGACTTTGTAAACGTTAGTTTCAATTTATTATTATTTTTGTTATTAGGCCTCTGTAACCTATCAAAGAACGCGGACTCATTTTTAAGCCAGGCTGATACTGTAAATACACGTTTTGAATCGTTAAAATCTAAAATAATTTTCTGTAAAGGATTTTTGGGAGCGTTTCGTAATAAAATTTTCTTTTTGAATGAGGCTTTTATTTCGGACGAGAGAGATGAAAAAAATGCCTCCCTTTACAGTAGAACAGACATTATTCTAAGTTTCTAAAGGTAATTTCCATTTCGTCTTCATTTCAAAGAGGTTCAATTGCCTTTCCAATTCCCATTCAGGCATTATCATCTTCAATTTGGTCAATGAAACGGATCGCAGAAAACACGACGTCAATCGTTTAGCTCCGGGGAAATTCTGGTTAGTTCATTATTAACGCTCGGTTAGGTTAACATTTGAATAAGTCGGGGTAAGTGAAATTAAGTTTGGTTGGTTATTAATTTAGTTTAATTATTAATTTATTATTTAATAATATCCTTTCGGGTCACTAAGGAAACCAAGTTGTAAGTTTCTATTTATGTCAATATCGGAACAGACTCATTTTCTTATTACGGAGAAGAACGTCAAAAAATATTCAGCATGAATGTTAGTGATCCTTTCAAAGATCATTTTTAACGAGCTTAAACTTCTTCACCGAACCATTTACGTAATGATCTACGCGAACTGGCAAACACGCACCTCAACTTGATAACAACTTACATTCGCCAGAATTTTTTTTTTTTTACATGCTCTAGAGTTCAGTCAAGGAGTTTAAGTCTTAACTGACAGTCACTGAAAGTTTGCAAGAGCTGATTAGGAGTAAAGTACGAAAAATGTATGGAAGTTAGTGTTTTACGCGAGTCTGTTCAAGGCGAGTGAATGCAAAGCTTATACTTGCCTGTTGAAGTGTAAGAGATATTAAATAATGAAGTTTAGACAAAATCTTTCAAACAAAGAAAGGTACACTTACAAAATTTTCCACAAGTCAAAAAACGTCCTGTAAAACGTTTGAAACGATCCAATAAAACGTTCTATAAGACGTCTAAAAACGTTCTGCAAAACGTCTAAAAACGTTCTGTAAAACGTCTAAAAACGTTCTGTAAAACGTTCTATGTCCTTTACTGAATTTAAGGGCAAATTCAGTAAAGGAGAGTGGAGGATATCACTATGCGAAAAACCGGAATTTTTAATGTTAACATTCTCGTCCCAGATCGAAAGTATTCATTCGAGAGCAGAAATAAAATTACAAAAATCAAGTAATTAAAGAAGAAAAAAACATTAATTTAAAAATGAACAAATAAACAAAAATAGTTACATTTCAAATTTGGCTAACGACATTCCCTCCAAGTGACATTTTACTAACAAAATTTTCTACGGTTAGATTAGGTTTCGTAAGACAGGTCGGATTAAGTGAGATTAGATTTCGTTACATTTAAGTTAGATTAAGTTATTAGTGCCGATGAAATTTCTCGTTAACGAAACTCCAAACCAATCAATATAATATGGTACATTCCTTATTCGTGGTCGCTCGATGAAGATGGGAACAAAAACCGCGCATACTTACAGCTGTCGCAAAGTTCCCCGTGAAAGCCGCATTTGGGCCTGTCTTTAGGAGGATGGTTGGCGGGCCAAAAGATCTTTCTGCTGATGTTCAATTGTTCTTCCCTGTAGACGCCCACCACCTGTAATCGAAACGTTATTCTTTTTAGTCAGAAACTAAACTTACACGAAGAAGCAAAAAAGACCAATATTTTCACACACACACAATATATATATATATATATATATATATATATATATATATGTGTGTGTGTGTGTGTGTGTGTGTGTATATATAGATAGTGTATTGATCAGCATCGCTGACTATGAATCCACTCGCTCCGGGTTCGATTGCCAGTGAAGGCAGGCGAAGCAAACCCAGCTGTTCGTCCTCCACACGATAAAAAAAATGATTGGGAGATAAATGGGTACCATAGGTAGCCTTGTGGTTAAGACGGTGGGCTGCTGATCGGGAGGTCATGAGATCGAGTCCGAGCGAGGGGCTTGTAATTTCTGACACCCGTGATGGGTCGTAGTTCGGATTCCACGTTAAGCTGTGGGTTTAGGTGGAGCAACAAGCTTTACCTTCGTCAGAATGAACAATTCGGGCGGAAGCAAAACCAAGATTATATGTATATATCTGGAGTTGTTTAACCTTCTTCGCAGCGACAAAATCTCGTATCCAACGGCAAGCGATACCGCGATCTCTCCTCTCTCTCTCTCTCTCTCTCTCATATATATATATATATGTGAGGAAGCCATTTCTTGTTCAAGATTGTATACCTTGCTTCTTTAAAGGTTACCAATTACACTAATTTAATAGTGAATATTTCGATCAATAACTTGACTGATAGAACGAATAAAGAAAAAAAAGATATTTGCAAATTCTTTAAAAGAAAAATAAGGACGTAACATTATATTTAGGTCGCCGGGTAACTCATTGGTTACGGTGACGGACTCTGAGCGATGAAGCTCTGGTTCGCTCCCGACTGCTGGTTCCTGAGTTGGGTTGAATTGGTCGCTTACCCCGCCATTGTTCGGGCTAAAGGTGATCCTTGGGGGCCACACTCGCCCTCACATCGTGGAGAAATGAGTTTCCTCGTTATCATCAAATTATATTTACAAAGGAAAGATCGAGTAAAAACGAACAGAAATTTCATATTTTTATGAAAACTATTTCGTATCTTGGTGCATTTTTTTTCAAAGGTAAATGTACTCAACATTTAACAAGGTATTCACATCGATTATATATATATATGCGCCTCGGTGGTGTAGTGGTTAGCGTCGCTGACTACGAAACCATCGGCCCCGGGTTCGAGACCCGATGGCAGCTGGCGCGCAGCAAAACCCAGCTGTTCATCCTTCCACACAATAAAGAAAGTGGTTGGTAGATAAATGGGTACCCTAGGTGGCCTAGTGGTTAAGACGCTGGGCTGCTGATGGGGCGTGGTTCGGATTCCACGTTAAACTGTAGGTCTAAGGTGGAGTGAAAAGCTTGACCTTCGTCAGAATGAACAATTCGGGCGGAAGCTAACCAAAGGTTATATATATACAGTATATATATACACGGTAATGGTGCCACTACACCAGAATTCGTCCAAAATAAAATATTAGGTCCCCAACCTCAACACCGCTTTAACACAAGACAATCAAACACGTACATCAAAAAACGAAATTAAACTCTTAAATTGTGCGACTGGATCCTCATGTTCCACAGGACCAGACCTCTGGAACACCCTCGATCGGGAAACAAAAACAATCTAGAAATTTAAAAGGCTTCTTGACAAAAATGAAGTAAAAATTCATCAAATCATCCAAACCATAACACCGTATTTCCTTTCTTAGTTCCATAATAATAAATTTGTATTCCTACATAACAAAACAAGAATAATAAAAATATGAAATGAAAAGATAAAAATAAATGTGTGTAAGGTGAAGACATTTAAGTCTGTGAAGATATTAAAATTAGCAAGGTAATTTAGAATTTAATTTCATATATCGCAACAAATGCGAATGTGTAATCTTAGATCAATATTTATATGTATATATAAATTTATATGTGAAAATTGAGGCAGATAATCCCTGTGTCTTTATCGTTCTTTGTTCTTATATCTTTAAAATTAATGTAAAGAGCCTCATTTCTCTGCATTATTTAATAGGATTTGTCAAATAACCACATTCTGCTAAGAAAGCATAAAATCTGCTTGTGAATGGCAGTTCTATACTATGTATGTATAGAATGGTATTAACTGTCCTCTATATATATATGATACACACAGACAGTGCATGGAACCATTCTGAGTTCATTCCCATATATATTATATATTAGTAGTGGACCGGATATCCGCATCATTTTTAACATCCGCATCCGCCCTTCTGACTGCGGATATTACCTCTAATAAATTATACAATTTATAATTAAATTAGCTTATAAAGTAGCTCATAAGGCCCAGTCATGCACATTTCATGTAAACTATTAATTATTAATGAACAAACAAATATATAACCTCAAAACATAAATACCTGCTAACACAGAAAATTGAATGAAACTTGTTTCATTCAATTTTCTGTGGCTGAAACTCTTGAGAAAATTATTATTTTTATCATAATGAAAACATCCGCATCTGCGGATATTGAAATTAAGGATCCGCATCCGCAGATGTTGAAAAATTGACATCCGGTCCACCACTAATATATATATATATATATATATATATATATATATACACAAGCAGAGCCTTCGGCTCCTAGGGCAGGGACTTGTGCTTCGCAAACTCGCCTACGGCGAGGGCATGTTAGGGTTACCCCTTTGGGGGTAGTTCATTCTCCCTCTATCCCAAAACCCCCTCACCCCCCTTCATGCAACTTGGAGGATAACCCCCTCCCCCTTTTGTTTTGTTGGTTGAAACATTGTGGGTCATTTTTTTTTAAATGGATGGAAACAGGAAATGGAAGGAATTGTAGGTGTTTTTTTAATCATCTTCCAAAGACTCATTTCTTTCTCGAAACCTTCGAAACCACTTGCAAACAGTCTTGTTTGTAACAACTTCATCTCCGTAGACAGCTGCAAGCATTCCGTGCGTTTCTGTAGCAGTCTTACCAAGTTTAAAACAAAATTCGATGTTTGCACGTTGCTCAAATTTCGACATTTTCTGCAAAATCGCCAGATACCACAAAAACGCCCTCACACAAGGCAATGACACGGCGCACTGGTGCGTAGTTGAATGGTGTTTGTTGGCATCTGGCAAGTGGCCAAGGTGACCATCAGCCATACACACTGACATCACCTAGTGACACGCGTTCATTAGTTGCGGGACTATTTACCAAACTTTTTTTATCACACCTCGTATATATATATATATATATATATATAATAAATAATAATAATAATAATAATAATAATAATAATAAAAAAATAATAAATTAAATATTTATTTATTATTTATTATAAATAATAATAAATTAAATAATAATAATAAAATAAATAAAATATAATAAATAATAATAATAATAATAATAATAATTTTATTATTTAATTTAATTTAATTTAATTTATTTATTATTATTTAATTTATTTATTATTTTTATTTATTTATTTTTATTTATTTAATTTATTATATATATATATATATATATATAATATATATATATATATATATATATATATATTCTTGTTGCACAAATGTGTGTCCTTAACAAATACAAAGAGAATAATAAATATTATTATTATTATTATTTATCTCATTATCATACTATGCAATGTATATTTAGGAAAGTATTAACTGTCGCATTTTCATATGTACGAGTATATGTATATACGAGTATATTATTCCCCTGTTACACGTAATGTATATCCTGTTCGTATCTTTGTCACCCAAAAACAAACAATAAGGTTATTATCCGATGCTGATTTCCATGATCATTCTACAGTACGAATTATTTAAAGAGCTAAAACTACTAAAGTTCAAAGATGTAATCAAATTGGCACATTTTATTTTTATTTACGAATATAAGAACAAAATCATTAACTTACAATGGGTAAATAAATATTTCGTAACTCATCAAGAAATCCACTCGTATCAGACCAGAAATAGATCGAAGCGCGTTATTTCTCAATTTAGATGATCTTCATCTCAAAAATTATCCATTTTCATTGGACTGAAACTATGGAATGATTTAAATGCCGATATAAAAAATATTGTGAATGTAAATTCGTTTAAAACCAAGGTGAAATATCGGTTAATTAATAATGGAAGACTAATAAAAATCTTGGATTAAATGTACATTACTCTGTTACTTATTCATTTTTCGTATGTAATCTCTATGATTAAATATACATTACTCGTTATTGTTCATCTCTCGCGTCTAATCTTTTGATTTCTCTGTATGTTATTGGTATCATACCTTCAATAATAACTTTGTATTTATTTTATATCTATAATAATAATAATACCTTAAGATTAATATATACTCTAATAATTCTTATCCATGATTTATAAATTATAATTAATAATAATAATAACTTTTATTTTTAATTAAGAGCTTACGGGGAAAATTAAGTAAAATAAATAGTTCAATTTCACAATTATTTATGCTACAACAAAAATACAATTTATAATTTTTGTGTATTTTATTGATAAAGGTTGTTCAATTCAATATATTTCGGTCTGTAAAGCATTCAAATTTGTTAAAGGCAGTTTACGAGTGTATACACTATACAGCATCTGTATTTAATAATGAAATTATACTCATCTATGTCAACTCTATATATTTGTGTAATAATTATTATTAAATAAAGAAATACTTACATTTACCTCAAGCCTACATATTACTGTACTTAGTTAACCGTCAGTTAATAACGACATAAATCAACTAATTAAAGTTTTACTGATTGAACAACAATTTAGCGAATGAATATCAACACGTTACTGTTCAATTATCATTACTGAAATGATTAAAATTACGTATTAAAATCATCAAAATTAATTTAAACTTTCGCTTAATAAAAGAATATCATAATACGTTTGCTTGGATTTATCTCATTTATCCCGTTGGTTGAGACGAAAACTAATGACAAAAAGGATAAACTCCGAAGAATAAGTATAACTGCCATTTGTTTTTAGGATGTGGACCAATAAAGTGGGGAAAGCAAAGCCATATCAACTGCCAACAGTTCCGAAGATGAAAATGAAACAAACCACCCTTCAATTCATGTCTTACAGAGAAAAATCCTTAGTTAAAACGACTATGTAAGTGGCTAACTACTTGCGTACTACAGGGTGTTTCGAAAGTTCGGAATCATAGGAAATATGTTTAAATATATTATACAGAGTGGACCGAGGGTCCTCATCTATTTTGCTATTTTATTTTCTATAGGCCATAGATGATGGATGTACAAAAACGTGTGATGGTAGTAACACCACGTACCCAAGTGAAGAAGTGCAAAGAAATTAGAGAAAAATTCGAAACAACATTTCACAAAACCAGGACCTATAGATAAACCAATTTGCGGGCTGGTCAATAAATTTAAAAGAACAGGATCTGTTCATGATGAGGCAAGTTCTGAACGTCCAGGTACCTCTCAAGAAAATGTCGAATTGGTAAGAGATGCCTTTCAAATCCAATCCTAGAATGTCAACTCACTCACACAGCATCACGTAGACTGAGCATACCAAAAACGACTGTTCTAAGAATTTTAAAATCAACATTAAAAAAGAAGAGTTACCATATTCAAGTCCTACACGAATTACACGAAGAGAATTATCCAAGACGAGCCGCCATGTGCACAAAATTGATTGAAAAAATTAATACCCCCAAAACTTATTAAACCACATTCTCTTCAGCGATGAGGCGACATTTCACACATGAGGAAAGGTTAATCGACATAATTGTCGTATCTGGGCTATTGAAAAACCAACCCAGTTCTACGAATAGAAGAGAGATTTTCCCAAAGTTAATGTCTGGTTGGGTATGACAAGATCGAAAATTTATGGACCTTTTTTCTTTGCAGAAGCTACGGTAACAGGGACAATTTATCTTTACATGTTTCAGCAGTTTCTTGAATCCCAGCTTCATTCAGATGACATTCTCGATACTGTTGTTTTTCAACAAGATGGAGTTCCATGTCACTATGCAAACATCGTTCGGGCGTACCTTGATGAACTCTTACCAAATCGCTGGATTGGACGTGGTGGAAACAGGCCCTAGGCACCACGATCTCCGGATTTAACACCATTAGACTTCTTTGCGTGGGGCTTTATAAACTCTGAGGTTTACAAAACAAGAGTTGCAGGATCTACAGGATCTGCGAACCCGCATTGTCGCAGCAGCCGCTAAAATAACCACACAGATGCTTGAGAATGTGTTCTGCAATGCCGTGGACAGATTTGAGATTTGCAGAGATACTGATGGTGCTCACGTCGAATCTTAGACCTAAGCTTCATAAATAAATACACATCTAATTATGTTACTATATTTTTATCCTAAAATACTATTATTTCAGCAAAATAGATAGGGGCTTTTGGCCCACCCTGTATTATAACTGAAAAATAATTATTCCTTATGCGCCTCGGTGGTGTAGTGGTTAGCATCGCTAACTACAAATCGGTTACGGGATCGAGACCCGGTGACGGCAGGCAGCGCGCAGCAAAACCCAGCTGTTCATCCTTCCACACACAAAAAAATTTGGTTGGTAGATAAATGGGTACCCTGGGTAGCCTAGTGGTTAAAACGCAGGGCTGCTGGTGGGGAGGGGTTCGGATTCCACGTTAAACTAAGTCTAAGGTGGAGTGACAAACCTGACCTTCGTCAGAATGAATAATTCGGGCGGAAGCTAAACCAAGGTTATGATTCCAGACCTTTTAATACTAAATGGTTAATCCAACTCTTCTGTGGTTGCATTTATTATTAGTATAGATAGTATAGTATACTAATAGTAAAGATGGGTTAACTATTTAATACTGTGTGCAAATATGGGGTGGCCCAAAAGGTACCTACCAACATTAACTTACATTTTCTCCGAAACGAATGAATAGAATTCGATGAAAATTTGCTGACACACTATACTACTCATGCCATTTGTTTAACATCAGTTTGGAGAGAATGTCATTGGTTTGGACTATCGGAAACACTATGGAAGAGGCATTGATTGGCCTGCCTATTCGCCTGATCTCAACCCGTGACTTCTTTTTGTGTGGATACTTCAAAGATAGAGTTTACCAGAGCAACTTTGGAGCTGAAATCATCGATTGAACGTCAATTTCTCGACATTCCGACAGAGGTTCTCCATAGCGTGGTATCGAATTTTGGGATGAGGTCGCGAAAAATCATCGAAGTGGAGGGGACAGCACATCGAACACATTATCATATCAATGGCTTGAGTTGCTGATTTGAATGGCGTTTGAACTATCTCTGTACTCTCAATAGTTTTGGTGAAATAAAGGCTTAAATTTGGTAGGCAGCTTTTGGGCTACCTTGTATTTAGGTACGTTAACTCGTGATTTTTCGGACCTTTACCATCGGATCGACAAAACCATAATATCGACATTCTAAAATTCTAACTTAACCTAACCTATGCTAACCTAAACTTAATCTAACCCATAATATACGTGTCGATAAAATGTCAAATCGATCAGATGTAATCCTGGATTTTTCCCCTTGCAGGTACGAAATTGCATTACGTGCTGTCACCTAAAAAATTCACGACAAATTCACATTTCTGTAATATTTGTGAAAACGAACAGCTAAAACCAACAAAACCGAAAAAAAATCTTGAACCAATAAACACCAATCATTACTACTACCACCAACCAAAGTAGTATTATTAGTGTCAAAAATGTAGACGGAAAATTTTGGCAGGATAACGTCACGAGGTCCTCACGACTTTTTATGAGGTGTATTTGATGGGGGTAAGGGGAAGGTTAGGTTAGGTTAAGGGGAGATTTCATGAACGTTTGAGTTATATTTAAAGGTGGCGTAGCCTCTCGAGGAAGGCCACAGCCTCGCATGATTCCAAAGGGCGATACCAGGGACTGCCGTACCCGCCGCCCGCATCTTAACAGCGTTCCCAAAAGCCCCCGGTCCGTTCACGAGCTTGGGTTTGTTTGTTCCTTTTACAAATCCTCAAAAATTAATAATAATAATAATAAGAGCACCTGTAAAACAAACGCACTCTCTCTCCCTCTCTCGTAACTCTACGTAATTATCTATTCAAAGTATTAAATAGTCCCACAAAAAGATACGGAAGACTAAAAAGAACAATAGGTAACGAATCCGTGGCCTCCCTCTCGCAAAGCTGAAGAGAAAGTTTTTCTGCTCCTACGAAGTTATGTTGTTATCTGTCTTTCATTAACGATCAAAAATAAGATAAAAAAAAAGAATAAACAGGAGGAGAAAAGTCAAGAAGGAAAAAAACCAAGAAGGGTGAAAGACTCCTGCGTGGAACGGAGATTCCCGTTTTAGAGCAATCTCTTTTTGTTGGCTTGGGGGTCCGAACCCCGAGCTCCACTTACCCTATAAGGAGACCAGCAGGCCCCACTATAAAAAGTAATGACAAATGCCAATGGTTAAGCCATCAATGTTTTTTCCAAAGATGGAAGAGAAAATATCTCTCCCTCCAGCGAGGACAAAAACTGGTTCAACACACTTTTTCATCTTTTTGTCTTTGTAGGCCTATATCGATTGGCGGCACTACAATATAAACGTGAAACATGATGATAATAATTTAACACAAAAGGAACTTTTAATAAGTTTTTTTTTTTTTGTAATAAAAATGTTTATCAAATTGCTTTTAGTTAAAATAATTTTTCTTTATCAGCTCGAGTAAACGGTAATAAAGCAGTTAGAAGATTTAGCGAACAAAACAAAAAGGAATAATCTTTATTTCAGACTCAACAATTACAAACATTACACAGATAGTCCGTAGAAAGTTAAGTGATAGTTGTCTGGAACGGGGACTATGTAATGTATGGCAGTGAAACACCGCATATATTGACATACAGCAGTGTACAACAATGCCATCAGATTTGAGTTCTATAAAATATATCACTTACCGATTCACTGATCCGATCCATCTTTGAGGAACCGATCCGTAAATGCATGAAAACGATGTCGTACAACCGTGAAGGGTGTGGGTATGAATAAGATGCCGTGGGTTTGCGCTTGTATTCAATGGGCTAAAACTACTAAAGCTCAATAATGTAATGAAACTTGTTCATTTTATTTTTATTTACGAATGTAAGAAGAAAACCATTAACTTACAATGGGTAAATAAATATTTTGTAACTCATCAAGAAATCCACTCATATCAGACCAGAAATAGATCTAAGCGTGTTATTCCTCAATTTAGATTTGGTAATTTTTGAGATGAAGATATTTTTCATTGGACTGAAACTATAGAATGATTTAAATGCCGATATAAAAAATATTGTGAATGTAAATTTGTTAAAAACCAAGGTGAATTCTCGGTTAATTAATAATGGAATACTAATAAAACTCTTGGATTAAATGTACGTTACTACTGTTTATTCATTTCCCGTGTGTAACCTAGGATTAAATGTACAGTTGCCCGTATATGTAATGTTCCTCGCCTCACAGGCGACTCCGTGCATGTGGCAACACCGCAGTGTTAGTCAAGGTATCCCAACTGGGGGAAGGTGGGGTGGAGGGGAGAGAACCTAGTCCAAGTCTGTGTTCATAAAGATAAACAATTAATATGATCGTGAACAGCGTTGAACTCCATGTAGTTTACTAGTCTTATACATAATAAGGTTCCATTATGATTACTGCAAATCTATATGAATAACTACTACAATAGAACTTTTGGATCACTTTTAACATATTGCTTCCCAAAGCATTCGGGAAGCAATATGTTAAAGTGATCCGAACTTTTTTATATACTAGTGAATGCAAAATGTTTGCCTCCATACAATTTTCACGTTTTTCACGTGGGCTATAGTTTCCGCGAAAATATCGAGCAGGCGAAAATTTCACAATTTAAACTAATCTTTGGAAAATAGTAAGAAAATAAAACTTAGATCATTAAAATACTTTATTTGAAAAGTAAATTCAGTATATTGTAATAAAACATTGGAAGCAAGTGTAGTTTACGTCCCCCTGACGCAAAAGGGGACTCAAACTACACTTAGGAGACATTTCTTAAATGAATCCATCAAATAAAACGTTAAAACTAACGAAAATATTACGACTTAACCTAACAAATCGTCTATATATATATATATATATATATATATATATATATATATACATACATATACATATACGTACATATATATATCGGGTGTCCGAGAATTATCTGTACAAGTTTTGGCTGTTATTAAAAGTCAACCATGAAGTGTAGAAATTCCAGTTTGTCCCATTTTACAGAGAATCTCATTAAGTTTTTTCTGATACCAAGTTCTGACAAGTTTTTTAGAAATTCCAGTGTGTCCGAACATTATCTGTACAATTTCATCTTTTAATAAAATTCTTGATAACACACGTAAAATTCTTAAACAAGATTATTTAGAATCTGTATTTTCAAAAGTTTCTTTTATTAAAGTAACGTTGTTACAAACATTCGATATGTGCACCATCAGTGATTCGCAAAACATCCAATCGATAATCCAAATGTTGCCATGTACGCTGCAGCATATCCACATCAATTCGCTCAATAGCATCTGTGATTCTTGCTTTTAAATCATCAATGTCTGTCACCCGCGTACAAAAAAGAAAAAACTTATCAGAAAAAACTTAATGAGTTTCTCTGTAAAATGGGACAACACTGGAATTTCTACACTTCATGGTTGACTTTTATAACAGCCAAAAATTGTACAGATAATTCTCGGAAACTAACTAACTATATATATATTATATATATATATATATATATATATATATATATATATATATATATATATATATATATATATATTAGGGTGATGCACAAATCATGACCATCGTGGATTTTTAGGGATACCCCCTCATTTGTTCCAATTTGTCACAAAAACACCCTGTGAGAAATTCCAGGTCAAACAAATAACATTCAGAGGTCGCGCCCGCCAATTGAAAATTTGAAAATTACAAAAAATTAGAGTAAAATCAAATTTTTGAATTTGTTCTTATTTTTGTTGCAGGTTTGTTGCAGGTTGCAGGTTTTGTGCAGGTTTGCTGCAGGCAGAGTGGTAGGTGATGCGTATATGAGCAAATAGCGTTCAAGGAAATCGGTATCGCAGTGTGCTTGTGGCAGTGTCCAGGAGAGGTGCTATATCAGTGAGTCTCTCCGCCTCAATTTCTCTTCTATTTCCTCTATCTTAATTGTGACAAAAATGAGATCAAGAAGCTCAACAGATATCTGGCTGATCGGTCAACAAATAGATAAATTGAATCAAAGTAAGCTTCCATCAAAGAAAGAAGTAATTTCCTTATTCATGAATTATAAACATATCAAGAATGAAACTGTCAGAGAAGCATTAACTTCAACCGTTAATGATGTATTGGAAGTGTGGCAGAGAGCAGGAATACCAACAACCCAGAAATGTAATGTTGTGAAGAAATTAAATAAACTGTATGATGAGTGGCAAGGGCTGAAGAAGAGCAAAGGAAAAAAATCGAAGTTTTCAATAGAGAAAGAGAATACATGGAAAGAAAAATTGGATGGACTCTTTGATATTGCGCATGCAAATGCTAACGAGTTAATAACTATTGAGGAAGATAGAGAGTTTCTACGGCTAGAAAGGGAAGGTCGAAAGGGTAAAATGATGGCAGTTGATAAGGATGAAGAAAAACGTCGAAAGGAAGCTGCGAAGAGACATGAAAAAATGGATAAGAAAAGGTTACATGAATCAAGTGCATTTGATGAAACAGTTGTTCTTGCAAGCAGCAGCAGTTCCTGCAGTGATTCACCTGCATCTACGGAAGAAGTAGATCTGGAAGTGCCCTCAACATCCAAAAGAGGCCTTCCAAGAAAAAAATTCAAGATTATGAATGAAAATCTGCTTTCCTCATTGGATGTTGCTAAGATCAGCGACCGATCAGCCTCTTTAATAATTATTCCAACGATCGCAAATGTTGGAAAAGATCTAGAGAATTACAATGTTAGCTACTCATCGATTCGCAGGGCAAGACAGAAATCAAGAAAGAAGTTCAGTGAAAACTTGAAAGAAGAATTTCAAGCTGACAAACCCTTGATTGTTCATTGGGATGGCAAACTCCTCGAAGACATTACCGGGAATGAGGTTGATCGGTTGCCAGTCCTAATCTCTGGCAGTGGAGAAGATCAACTGCTTGGAGTGCCAAATATAGATCATGGCACAGGAAAGGATACTGCAAATGCAGTACATCAGGCGATCATTGATTGGAATCTAATAGATAAGGTAAAAGGCATGTGTTTCGATACAACTGCATCGAACACAGGTCGTAAAAACGGAGCTTGTGTCCTAATTGAACAGAAAATGGAGAAAGATTTGTTGTGCTGTCCTTGTCGACACCATATCCTTGAAATCATGTTGGAAGCAGTGGTATCCCTGCATTACAGGCTTCATCAGGCCCTGACATTCAGTTATTCAAAAGATTCAAAACAAACTGGAATAAGATTAATCTAACTTCATACGATAAATTAGAAAATTATCCACAAAAGGAAAAAGAGGAAATCATCAACTTTGCAGCAAGAAAAATCAATGAAGATCAACCTCGCGACGATTACAGAGAGTTATTGGAACTGACAATCATCTTGCTTGGCGGTACTCCAACGACTGGAATAAAATTCAGGAAGCCTGGGGCTTATCATAGAGCCCGTTGGATGGCGAAAGTCATTTATTCAATGAAAATCTTTATGTTCAAAAGTCAGTTCAAAATAACAGCAATAGAAGAAAGAAATCTAAAAGAAATTTGTTGGTTTTCTGTTTCAATTTATATTAAGCATTGGTTTTCAGCACCCTGCGCAGCAAGTGCTCCACGAAATGATCTGAGTCTTCTCAAGAATCTTCACAGCTACAAAAGCACAAATGAACAACTAGCAAATGCTGCTTTAGAAAAATTCAAGAATCATTTGTGGTATCTCTCAGAAGAGTTGATCGCATTGGCTTTCTTTGATGATAAAATCAGCTTTGACACCAAAAGAAAAATGAAGGAGGCTCTTACAAAATCTTCGGAGCCAGATCCTCCAAAGAAGACACAAATAGACATCAAAACTATTGACAATAAGCAGCTTGAAGATTTTGTAACTGCTAACACAAAGTCCTTCTTCAGTATACTCGGATTGTCTTCAACGTTCTTGAGCAAACCAGTAGAAGATTGGCTTCTCGATGAGAGTTATTGGGTTGCAAAGAACGTAGTGAATCACATGAAAGTTGTTAATGATATTGCTGAAGAGGAGTGAAATTGATTGAAGATTATAACAAATTAATTACCAATGATGAACAACAGAAGCAATATCTACTGCAAGTTGTATCAAATTATCGGAAGAAGCTTCCGGACAAAACTAAGAAAACTCTCGTATCTTTGACGCAACAGTAAAATTTACGAGTATATCCATTCTATGTATCTATTGTAAATATCTATTGTATTGTATCTGTTTTATGAACAAATGGAAAAGAGGAAGGTGGTATGATAGGCCTCGTGGGGAACTTCCACTCAAAAAAAAAGTAACGTGACGCTTGCTGTACCTCCTGGGTGTCATGGAAATCAGCAAATTTTCAAATGGCGGGCGCGACCTCCAAATATTCGAATTTTGACCCGAAATTTCCCCAGGATCATTTTTCCACCAAATTAAACCAAATGAGAGGGTATCTCAAAAATTTGAAACAAAAACATTTTACTCCCCCACTTTTGCATCACCCTAATATATATATATATATATATATATATAGAGAGAGAGAGAGAGAGAGAGAGAGAGAGAGAGAGAGAGAGAGAGAGAGAGAGAGAGAGAGAGAGACGATGGTTAGGTTAAGCCATACTATTTTCTATAGTTTTAACGTTTTATTTGATTAGATATACGCGGACAAAGTTGGGGAAAAGCAAACTACTAGGATAATGTAGGGGAACGTAAATTACACTAGGATAATGTAGGGGAACGTAAACTACACTAGGCACCACAGGGGGACGTAAACTCCACTTGCTCCAAACATCGTAAAGTAAAAGCAGTAAAAACATTTTAAATTATACTGTATTATTACTGTATAACAAGAATGTCATGAATGCCGCTAATTTCCCAAACCTTCGAATGGTCTCCCTCATTTTGTGTAGGTTATCCCATGCAGAGACAATCCATTTAGCATGAATAGGTTTCAGTGTGAAGAGATTCATTTATGTCGAGTGCTGCTGAAACTTTATCCGCATACCAAGAGGTAAAGCTTGCCTTGATATACGACCTCAACCTCGACCAAACACAGCCCAGAATAAATGACGTCATTTTAATCTGTAAGATTATAACTAGCAACTGCTGACTGCGAAATTATGATGCCGCAACTTCGTCCAAGGATATGAGAGAGCGAAAATTTGCTGCCGCGAAATTAACCTGGTTTACAGTATATATACTTATAAACATGGCCGCCGAGAGGGCGGGGAAGCCGGGATAAATCCCCTGGGCCCGGAAAGAGGGGGGATAAAATCTAAAAATATTAATAAAGCAATTGATTAAATAACAGAAGAAATATAATTAATGGACATACATTTTATAGAGACTATCATAGTCAAACTGAAACATAAAATATTATCTGTGGTCCACCAATGCCTAAGACCGACTGACGGATCTGGGAACCACTGTACGAGGGCCACTCAATATATTTTGGCCCACCTTTTTTTTCTTTCCAAGTTTCCTTGTAAGTTCCAGAAATTTTGTACACAAGTAGTTACATACCTTTTTTACAAGTTTTTATTTTTCTACATAGTCTCCATCCTTCTCTACGGCTTTCCTCCACCTCGAAACAAGGGCCTTTATTCCTTGCTGGTAAAAGTCCGCTGGGGCCACCTCTTAACCTCCTCAACAACCTCATCGTCACTGAAACTTTCTTCCACGAATAGCACCCTTCATTGGCCCAAACAAATGGAAGTCTGAAGGTGTCAGATCCGGGCTGTATGGAGGTTGGGGTAACACAGTCAAGCTTATTTTTGTGATGGCCTCTCTTGTTTGCAAACTGTTGTATGGTGTTGCGTTATCGTGCAAAAGGACGTCTTCCAGTTTTCTCTCCGGTCGAACTCGCTTTATACGTCTCTGGAGTCTTTGTAGGGTAGCAATATATGCCTCTGAGTTGATTGATTGTCCTTTCTTCATAATGTCCACCAGAATCACCCCTTTAATGTCCCAGAAGATGGTGGCCATAATCTTTCCTGCAGAGGGAGCCATTTTGAACTTTTTCTTGCGTGGGGAGTCTGCGTGATACCACTCCATGGATTGGCGTTTTGTTTCAGGTTCAAAGTGGTGTACTCAAGTCTCATCCCAAGTCACAGTTCGTGAAAGGAAGTCATCCCCTTCTGTCTCGTATCGAACCAACGACTCGGAAGCAATTTCTTTTCTTTGGGCTTTGTGATCTTCAGTCAGTTGGCGAGGAACAAACCGTGAACACACTTTTGAGTATCCCAGTTGCTGAATTATCGCATTCACACTTCCTTCACTAATTTCTAGCTCCAGTGATAGCTTCTTGTATGTGACGCGCCGATTTGATCGAATAATGCTGTTAGCGCGTTGCACAGTGTGAAATGTCACAGCCGATGCCGGGCGACCGCTGCGTGGCTCATCATCAAGGCTGGCTCTCCCTCTCTCCGATGATCTCACACGTTTAGAGCAGCGTCCAACTGTGCTTCGATGAACAGCAGCATCTCCGTAAACGTTTTGTAGACGGTTGTGAATATTTCCAACTGTTTCCTTCTCTGCGGTTAAGAACTCGATAACAGCTCTCTCTTTACGACACATATCACTGTCAGATGCCATTTTCGAAACTGCGTTAACCATCGGTTTTATACAAGGGCGTTTAAAAGCGGTTTTATGCAACAGCGTTTAAAAGTGGTTTTATACAAGGAGGGGAGGTTCAAACTGGAAAATTCTGGTTATGTGAAACGCAGAAAATTCAAACTTACGGCCCAAAAAACATTTCAGCCCCATGGCCCATTATTTAGCTGAGAAAAAAAGTCGGGGAAAAATATATTGAGTGTCCCTAGTAATTGAAAGCCAGTTAGCCCGTACTTTAAATTTCATCAGCATCACTTAGCACTTTGCTAGAGAGAAGGCAAAGAAAGTACACTTCTAATTACGAAAATCTTGCAGTAAACAATTGTCTTGCCTGCATGGACTGGTACTGCATTTGTAAATTGTATGGTGATAGAATTAATATAATTGATTCGAAAAATAAAATGGGCATTTTCTTCTGAGTTGTTTATTCATACTGTACGTTTTGAATAGTGACTTGGACATATAATCAGTTTGCTTGTTATGTACACAAAAAACATTCATAATAAAATACTGAGTAAACAAAGGGGGCCCATATACCAATCCTTCCACGGGGATCGTGGCAGCTCTCGGCGGCCCTTCTTATAAACTCATACAATATTATACTAATGTTTGTGAAATGACGTTGATGGGCCAAACCGAGGTGTTGACATGGTTACTGGCATGATCTATGCTCATACCATATTTCTACACCGTATGACGAACACCGACTCTGAAAATGAATCCAGCTCAAGATAAAATTGCACAGCGAGGCCGGATAATTGGTATGCGGGAAGCAGGCCTCTCTGTACCTGACATAGCCATGGAACCGGGAATTTCGAAGCTTACTGTTCGACGCTGGGTGCAGAGGTGGCAGGAGACTGGGAATCTGCTAGATCGTCCCAAGTGTGGGGGCACCAAGAAAAACTACCCCAGAAGAAAACCGGAGAATAATCAACGCAGTGCAGAACGATCCTATCAACAACACAGTCGCCATCCGGGAGCGACTACGTTGATGGGCCAAACCGTGGTCTTGACATGATTATTTGCTGTTGCCGTCCAGGAGCGACTACATATGGGCGTATCAGTAGAAACCGTAAGGTGACGGTTGCATGAAGCAGGATATCACCACCGTACTCCTGCCAAAAAAGTGAGGATCGAGGAACGACATCGTTCACAGCCGTACTTGACCGGGTGGAACCAAAGGTTTTCCGTCTCATCAATTCCCCGCCTCTTACTAATCGTCTTCAATCTTTCTCTCTTCGCCGCAGTGTTGCCTCACTCTCTCTTTACTATCGCTATCATAACGGACATTGCTCTTCTGAACTCTCTAATTATGATACATGCCTCCTCCTTTAAGGAGAGCACGCAGTACCAGACTTTCTACACTTTCTCATTCCTTTTCTGTCCAACTCTCTAACGCAAGGGTTAATCGGTATTTTCAGTCTTTTATCTACTCAACCGGTGAACTCTGAAACAATCTTCCTCAATCCATCTTTCCTCCTGTCTATGACCTCATCTTTCAAACGCAGAGTATCTAGGCATCTCGAAAACTCGAGAACTTGAATTTGGCTCTCTTCTTCTTCTATGGGAGGGACGCTTTTGCTGGCATTTGCCCTTGACCCCTCCTTCCTGCATAGAAAAATAATAATACATAAATCATGAATAAGAATTAATAGGGTATGCATTAATCTTTAATTATTACTATCGATATATCTAAAACAAATACAAAGTCATTAATTAGGTACGATACTAATACTTTACAAAGAAATCAATATCAGACACGAGAGAAGAGAGATGAACAATGACAAATAATGTACAGTTGTCCGCATATGTAATGTTCCTCGCTTCACAGGTGACTCCGTATATGTGGCAACGCCGCAGCGATAGTCAAGGTACTCCAACTGGGGGAAGGTGGGGTGGAGGGGGGGACAACCGAGCTCAACAACATATAACATTGACATACAGGTAAGGCGCCGTTAAAAAATTACGTAACGGTATTTTTGCTAAGACCTGACTTCCTCCCACTCTAACGTTCCGAAACGTGTGGGGTGGGGGAAGTGTTACATAACATCTTAGGGGGTGCCTAGTCTAGCGTTACAGAACGTTCCTGGGGGATCTGGGGTGTCAAGTTTTAGCAAAAATAGAGTTACGTAATTTTTGAACGGCCCCTAATTATAATGTAATGTCGGAATTCAACGCTGTTCACAATCATATTAATCGTTTATCTTTATGAACACAGTGTTTACTAGTCTTATTCAGTAATAAGTTTCCATTATGATTATTGCAAGTCTATATAAACAGATACCACATTACAACTACACTACACTACAACTTTTTATATACTAATGAATTTGAACCAAAAATAGGCATTACACAACCATCCTCCACATTCCCTCATTCCCTTTCCCCACCCACCAGTCACGCGTATGTTAAATCATTATGTAACGATACTAATAAAGCTGTTTGTAGAGTCCGTGTGCAGCTTTAAACCTTTACGAACTTACGAATCTACACGATTATATATATATATATATATATATATTTTGACATTGAGCGAAAAAAAGATTGAGACTGGGTGAAAGTGAGCGAGGTAGAGGGGCGGAGAGAGTTAGTGGGAAATGGCTTATCGATTGTTATACAAAGAACTTGTTAACAGTTCCGATCTGAATAACTAACTGATTATCAAAATCACGTAAGAATAATCCACGGTTATACTAGCATAAACATATTTATATATACTTATAAATTTATACAATATTATACTAATGTTTGTGAAATGACGTTGATGGGCCAAACAGTGGTCTTGACATGATTACTTGCTGTTGCCGTCCAGGAGTGACTACTGACCAAGAAGATCGCCAGTAGAGCGTCCCTTGCGGAATCCATACTGACGATCTGAAAGAAGATTGTGAAAAGAAAGGTGTTTAAGAAGCTTCCAATTAAGGATAGATTCAAAAACTTTGGAAAGGCAAGAAATCAAAGCAATTGGACAATAGTTGGAGGGTTGAGAGCGGTCACCGTTCTTTGGGACAGGCTGAATGAAAGCGAACTTCCAGCAGGAAGGAAAAGTACCAGATGAGAGACAAAGACGAGAGAGTTTGCCTAGGCAGGGTGTTAGCACAGAAGCACAGTTCTTAAAACCAAGAGGAGGAAACACCATGAGGACCATACACCTTCCTAGAGTTGAGCCTAGATAGGGCAGAAAAAACATCTTTAGAAGAGATTCTAATTCCAGACATAATAAAGTCAGAGGGGAGGAGATGAAGGAACAGCACCGGAATCGTCCATGGTTGAATTGTAAGCGAAAGTTTGAGCGAAGAGTTCGGCTTTGTCAGGAGAAGAGACGGCAACTGTGCCGTCAGAATGGAAAAGAGGAGGGAAAGAATAGGAAGTAAATTTGTTGAAGAGGTTCTTAGCTAGATGCCAGAAAGAACGAGAAGAATTAGAATTGGATAGATTTTCACATTTTTGTCGGATGAAGGAATTTTTTGCGAGTCAACAGATTTTGCACGATTCCGGGCAGAAATATAAGCTGAATGAGAGTCAGGAGTTAGATGGCGACGGTACCTTTTAAAAGCCTCCTTTCTGTTGCGGATAGAATTAGAACAAGTAACGTTAAACCAAGTTTTTTTGCATTAGTAGTGGAATAGAAGATTAAGAGCCCATTAAAGCCTAAAGCTTAGGGGCCAAATTAAATAAAATAAACAGTCCAACTTCACAATTATTTATGTGATTATAAATTGTAAACGTACATTATTTTATTAATAAAGGTTATTCAATTCAGTGTGAGCGGTAATGTGGGACGCGTGGTCGTGCGGCGGGAGCGCGTGAATATGTTGTATCCAGATTTCAGGTATCTCCCTTGGGACCCTTGGGACTACGGCATACCCCCGAGAGGCTATGCCACCATTAAATATAACTCAAACGTTCATGAAGTCTCCCCTTAACCTAACTTAACCTTTCCCTTACCCTCCCTGAAATATACCTCAAAAGGGCATGAGAACCTCGTGACGTAATCCTGCCAGAATTTCCCGCCTACATTTTGCCACTATACTACTAAAGCTAACCAAACTAATACGAATCCTTCATGAGCCAAAACGTAAATATTTGAGCGGACGTTCCACCATTTTTCATAAAATAGTCCTTCAAACGGAATCAAATTATTTTCCATTAACGAAATTATTGCGCACGAAAGGAACAAAAACGAATTGGACCAAATATTGTTTCACATCTTTTGAATTCACAAAAAGGATTCATTTGAGCAAAAATTTTGTTTTTAAAATTTTCATCTATGCGGATCAAAAGCTGAAAATTTCAAAATAAATAGATCACTAAAATAAATAATTATATATATATATATATATATATATATATATACCTTTGGTAACTTTTGGTTTGCTTTCGCCCGAATTGTTCATTCTGACGAAGGTCAAGCTTTTCACTCCACCTTAGACCTACAGTTTAACGTGAAATCCGAACCACGCCCCACCAGCAGCCCGGCGTCTTAACCACAATGCCACCCGGGGTACCCATTTATCTACCAACCACTTTCTTTATTGTGTGGAACGATGAACGGTTGGGCTTTGCTGCGCGCCGCCTGCCATCACTTGGTCTTGATCCCGGGGCGATGGATTCGCGACGCTAACCACTGCACCACCGAGGCGCATATATCTTATTTATTTTAATTATAATGTTATAATGTTTCAGACCAACAAAGACCCTAGGATCCACTCATGGCTGGTCTACCTAACTGTGTTCGTAATTGTGTATTGTGCGTTGCGTGTCCTCCGTGGTGGCGGAGGGGACCTACAATTTTACGTGGGTTCCGAACCACAAAGCCTTAATTTTACTACCTTAAACTTTACCCACTCTATCAACATATGCGTCTAATCGATTTTTAAACATGTTTATAGACGTGCTACTAATTACTTCTACCGGCAAACTATTCCAGCTATTTACTATTCTATGCGTAAAAAAGTTTTTCGCAACTGCTGTCTCGAACCTTCTACTTGTTAACTTACACCCGTTATTTCTAGTCCTATTATATTGAGATATTTCGAAAAAGCTATCTCTATCTACGTTATCGAACCCATTCATAATTTTGAAAACCTGGATTTGATCACCCCTTAGCCTCCTAGTCTCGAGTGTAGTCAATTTTAACTCCTTAAGCCTATCCTCGTACGACTTCGACCTAAGCGACGGAATCATCTTAGTTGCTCGTCTTTGAACTCTTTCGATTTTGTCTATATCTTTTCGCATATGCGGATTCCAAAATTGGATCGCGTACTCAGGGGCGTACCTAAAGTATTTGGCACCCGGGGCGGATCCTTCTTTTGGCATCCCTCATAAATAATTTTAAAATTTAAACACACAGAAAAATATATCATGTTTGCAAGTAGATTTTTAAACAGTACAGTACTGTCATAAGCAAATTGGAAATAAGAAAAATGCAGGACATTAAAAATTCAGTGAACGGGTAATACTGCATTTTATTTTATACAAAAAACAGGAAATCCAGTCTCAACGCTCAGCCTTTTCTTCAAAGGTTAATAGAGAGGATTCACAGTCTCTGCTTTCGAGCCTTAATTTCTGCAAATTGATCAATGACCATCAAAATTCACCTTCTTTGCATATTCATGTTCAATTGAAAGTAAAGCCAGATTTGTCAATTTTGTCTGACTCATGGTCGAGCGAAAGAAATTTTTTATCAATTTCAATTTGGAAAAACTTCTTTCACGTGAAGCAATATACACAGACAGTCAAAAAGAATCTCAAACACAGTGACAAGCTTGACAAAGATTCACAAAAATCCCATTTCACAATAAACTCCAGAAACTGCAATGCTGTCCATTTCTTTGCCTCTTCAACGCTGATTTTGGCAGCTTCCAAATGCCTCCGAAGTCGTCTAATTTCCACACTGATATCTTCATCAGAGAATTCATCGAAAATCTGAGTCAAATTTGGAGTATATTTCCGAAGTAGTTCTTCTGTTGCAACAACCAAAGTGTTTGGCTGAATAACAGCGAAGATTGACAGAATTTGATCCATTGCCTTAGAACGAATCTCCAATTCTTGATGAAAGCGATCAAGACATTCAAACATAGCCCTTTTTACTTCCTCTGGCAATGTGAGACTAGCATCCTTTGCCATCTCTCCTGGCATCCTTTTTTGGAGCTTTACTCTCCCTCTTCTCTCCATAGAAATGTCCATTTCCTCACATTTGTAGTTGCATAATGAATAGCCCTCTCCACAATTTCATTGCGCTGATCTTCAAGAAACAGTTTTAGAGCTTGGAGCTTCACAATGCACTTTTCAAGGCTGATTCCAACTGTTTGCAAATACTTTTGTGAGAGATTAATTTCTTCCAGGACTTCACACCAGAAAGAAAGGTAACTCAAAAAAGAGAAATCACATACAGCAGACAGCAAAATCTGAGCTGATCCTCTTGTGACCACATTTTCTTTGGGATCGCACAGTACTTCAAGGGCTGAGGTCAGCTTTTCAAAATTTGCCTTCACTGGTTTCACAGCGTCATAATGAGCATCGATCTTGTCTGGGAAAGTCTTTTGACTGTCATGCCTCCATTCTCCATCAGCACTTCCCATCGATGAGTTGAGACTGAAAAGAAGGAATAGACTCTTTCCAAGGTTCCAAAAAAAGTCACACATGAAGAAACGCTTCCAAATGAGTGCACTCCGCAAAGGTTCAGAGAATGATTTGCACAAGGCACAAACAAAGCTGAACTGAACACCACCATGAATCCCAGCAATAGTTGCAGCGTTGTCATATCCTTGACCACGGCACATGCTTATTAACAGGTTTATTAACAATATATGCAGTAAATAAAGAAGTAAAAAAAATTTATTACAACAGAAAAGCTTCAAACAAATGGTTCTCAAACTTTTTCCAACCAGATACCCATTGAGTTATCAGATTATCAACCCAGACAAGCAGAGACAATTAATTACACAGCTCAACAAAAAATTTTTTTTGTTTCGTTGCCAAGGAAATTCGTACGAATTTAGGGCATGTTGGGGTTGCTGAATTCCAAAATGAAAGTAGTTTTTCCGATTTGGCTCTAGTTCTTGAGATAATGAATACCCTCAATTAATAGGAAACGTAACCATAACGCGTGCATATGGGAAACTACCGGAACATTCTAGATGGTGAGACCGAATAAAATGCCATTATGTATTTCATGTGTTTACTTTTGTATGATTTGAGACAATTTCAATGCGATTTGTAAGTAGGCTCCGCCTGAACATTAAATGTTTTGCATTTTTACGTGTTTCAATGGGGTACCAATTATCTCATAAATTAGAGCCAATCTAGCAAAACCGATGTCATATTCGAAATCAGCACCACAAAGTTACCCCAAAATCACTCTAATATGATTGGCAATAAAATGAGTGTTGACCAGTGTTATCAATGCCAATGCATTAACACTAATTCAATATAGTATGGTATAACGCTAGCTATTATAATTGATATCATTAATTAGCAGTAAGCATTAACAACATTAAATATACAATGATACTACACTGGACATTGTTGAACTTGACTAAGCAATAAGCATTAGTACTAATTCAATATAGAATAGTACTGTAGTTGTTAATAAATCTGAAACGGTGTTTACTATATTAAGCATGTTATTATAACATCACGACGATGCATTTACTGGGTATTATAACCTCACGAAGATGCATTTATAAACACTTAAACATCACTATGATATCACATTGTCAAAAATTACTGGACACTGGTATAAGTACCATGATATTGTTATAAACACCAGCACTTTATGCTTTATCATAATTATTTAATGAAACATACCTCATGTATGTGGAGTCACAGTGTCAAGTGAACAGGACTTGGAATGTCAGTTGCAGCCAGTTGGCTATGCTCAACAAACTGATGACTAAAACGTCAACAAACGTTCGCCTTTCGACGTAATTTTTATCAAATATTTAATTTTTCGTTTATAAATTTTGTATTGCCAATAAAAATAAAAATTTATTTTATAGTGGAAATTAACATTAAGCTGTTGTAATAGTTTGAAAATTTTTAATTTTTTTTTCTTACTTTGGCGAATTTTTCATTTGGTTTGAAAACTTGTACTGGTATTTCAACTCTCCCGATGGCACCCCCCCCTCCTGGCTGTCACCAGGGGCGGACCGCCCCCCTCGCACCCCACTTAGTACGCCACTGCGCGTACTCCAAATGAGGTCTAACTAATGATTTATAAAGAGGAACTATAATATCGCGCGATTTGTACTCAAAATTCCGAGCTATAAAACCTAACACTTTGTTCGCTTTATTCACCGCTGCTGTACTTTGTTTCGCTACTTTTAAATCACCACTGACTATAACTCCTAAATCTTTTTCCTGCTCTACGCTTGCTAACTCCTTCGCTGACATACTATACGCAAAATTACCGTTACGTGAACCTATATGTAAAATTTTGCACTTATCGACGTTAAATCTTATTTGCCATGTGACTGACCAATCAACGATTTTATTCAGATCTTCGTGGACTTTACCTCTATCTTCGTCATTAATCGCCGTACCACCCAACTTCGTGTCATCCGCAATCTTTGAAACTGTACTGACTAGGCCGACATCTAAATAGTTAATATATCAGGTCATCCCATAAGTAATGTCGTTTTTTACGATAGATTAAGTTTAAACTAGTCCTACTCGGTTTAAGCATAAATTTTCCGAAGGTTATATCTAAGAGGAGATCTATCGTGTTTCGCTACATACTTTACAGACCTTGACCAGTGAAGACGTGTGTTTTGCTTTATGTGAACCCCTCATAAACATGGCGGTATCAGAAGGGCATATCAGGCATATAATGCTTTACGAGTTCAAAAATGGGAATAGTGCTACTGAAGCAACGCGAAACATTCAGGACGTTTATGGCAACGACATTCTGCATGTGAGGAAACGTCAAAGATGGTTTCAAAAGTTTAGGAATGGTGACTGCTGTTTGACAGATGCAGCACGCTCTGGACGCCCTGCAGAGTTTGAGGATGACCTGCTGTTAGCCGCAATTGAAGAAGATTGTTCAACAACTGTCGAAGAATTGGCCCAGAAACTCAATTCATCCCCGTCCACCATCCATCGACATTTGCAACAACTCGGGAAAGTGCCTAAGTTAGGAAAATGGGTGCCACATGAATTGTCGGTCGACAATCTGAGGGTGCGGGTAAACATTAGCACAGCTCTTCATTCCCGTGAACTCCAAGATCCGTTTTTGCACCGTTTAGTGACTGGTGATGAAAAGTGGATACTGTACCAGAATGTTAAGCGCCGTCGAGTGGGTTTGTGCCGGAGAACCAGCGACACCACAGCCAAAACCAAATCTTCACCCTCGGAAGGTGTTGCTTAGTGCTCAAGTCTACTGTCAACAACTGGACGGGAAGGAATCGTGTTCCACCACAACAACGCACGTCCTCATACCGCTCGGATCACTTCTGCAAGAATTGAGGAGCTTTGTTGGAAAAAACTTCCACATCCTCCAGACCTTGCGCCTTCAGTTTATCATCTCTTCAGGACTTTGCAAAACTATCTTGACGAGAAACAGTATACTTCTTTAGATGACCTGCACACCAGTCTTTGTACGTTTTTTGCCTCAAAACCGCCTGAATTTTATAAACATGGCATTGAAAAGCTTGTAGGACGTTGGCAGAGTGTCATTGATTCCGATGGAAAATATATACTAGGTTAAAAAGTTTCAGTTGAGTTTTTTTTGTCCTTCAAATTCCGATCTAAAAAACATTACTTATGGGATGACCTGATACATAATAAAAAGCAAGGGGCCCAATACAGAACCCTGAGGAACGCCCTTCGCTACATTAGCCCAACACGATTCCGCTCCATCAACGACCACCCTCTGTTTCCTACCTCGCAACCACTCTTCCATCCAATTTATTACTACACCCCTGATTCCATGAGCCTTAGTTTTCTCAATGAGTCTTTTGTGCGGTACGGTGTCAAACGCTTTTTGAAAATCTGAATACACTACATCAACCGCCCGATGACTATCGTAAACGTCAACCACGCTTTGAAAAAATTCTTAAAGTTTAGTTAAGCAAGATTTGTTTCGCCTAAAACCGTGCTGCGTATTTCTAACCAAGTTATGCATTTCTACGTCTTCGACTATTCGATCCCTAATTATTGATTCCAGTAGCTTACCTACAACAGACGTTAAACTGATTGGCCTATAATTTCCCGCCGCACCTTTATCGCCTTTCTTAAAGATAGGTGTTACATTTGCTAACTTGAAATTATCTGGTACGCACCCCTCAGAAATAGACGCATTAAAAATCTTTGTTAGCGGCACAGCAATGCTTTCTTTTAATTCTTTTAGTTGTATGGGATATATGGAATCCGGCCCCGTGATTTATGCATTTTCATTTTATCAATATGGCGCATTACCTCCCCTTGACTAACCACAATATTATCCAAAATATTACCATTATCAAAAGGTATTATGTCTATGATCGTAGAGATATTCTTTACATCTTCTCTAGTAAAAACTGACGTGATACATACATATATGCACACACACACACACACACACACATATATATATATATATATAATATTTATTTATTGTGTGTGTGTGTGATGGTAATTATAAGCTTTATGGGCAGGATATAAATCCCATAAAATAGTAAAATATAGGTAATAAAAAGATAAGCAAAATCAAAATAATAAATTTAAAAACCAAAAATTATGACTAAAAAGAAATAAAAATAAGACGCGTACTCAAACAAGTTATAATAAAAACTACCCAAAGCTAACACTACGAAAATAAAAAGTCCACGTAGTAAAACTACCAACATATACTGTATATGGTAATGATAATGATTGTGATAATAATAATGACAATGATAATGTTTATTGGCAGGAGACATCCCATAAAAAAGGTACAGTATCCATCAAGGTAATCAACGGTACAACTAATTAAACAATAAATTTAAAAAACAAAAAAGCACTACGGGAATAAAGAAATAACAATAATACACGTAATGAAACGAGAAATAATAAAATCCTAAAAACAGCTTCCCAAAAGCAATACTAAGAAAAAAAAAATGACATGTAATAGAATGGCTATTGTTGGAGTTAAGTTGAGCTATAGACAAACACGTTCATACCAGGGGCGGATTAACGCAAGGGCCAGGTAGGCCATGGCCCAGGGCCCCGCGCTTTAGACGATGAAATGAAAATCCTGTTCATTTCTTGACAAATAAACGGATAAAATAGCAAAGCCATGTTTACAGCTGTTGTTGTCTGTTGATGTGTAGCAGGACTTCGTTAATTATCTGGTTATTCCCAGCTGTCTGTACATTCTGTGTAGCAGCCAAGTGCATATAACATTGTTTTAAATCTTTATATATGACTGGAATGTATGAAATGTTTAAATTCAGTTCTTGTCCTAATATGACAATTTGTATATGGATTTTTTCTCACCTTATAATGAAATGTGTTTATTTTGTTATGTTATTATCAGTGAAGTTTTTATAAGACTAACTCCAGTTTTAAATTCGATTCATGATGTAATTGGGATTATGGTCAGGTCATCGATAATCTTTGGTTTCATGGGGCCTGTGGGGAACATTCGCCAAGAACCTCACGATACCTTGATCCGCCCCTGGTTCATACCAAGAGGTCCACAGTCTAGAAGACAAAGCAAGACTGATGAACAGCTTGGACAATTGGATTGGATTAGATTGTCTGAGTTTTTAATTCTTCGCACTAAACTGTACTGAGCACGTCTTGTTACGTCAGGGAAGCTCGGAACATTGTGGTTAGCGAACATTTGAGAGGCTGAGCATCTTGAAGGTAACTTGCGCAGAAGTATGTAGGATCTGTCGTAAAGTAAACTGATGGTTCTGCATTTTTGAGAACCCACAGTTTTTGAACAACCCACAGTTGCTGTCCATAAATATTAGTGCAGAAAGTATGAAAAAGAGTGTCTTTAGCTTCGCTTGTACAGAATCCGAAGTTCTTTATAATTATGTTTGGCTTAGCACAGTAACTTCAATATTGCTTCCTTATGGTCTCAGTCGTCACTCAAGGAGCTGATGATAGTTTGACCCAGATACTTAAATTCCTGTACTTGCTCTATTGGTTCGTCTGTCATTTTCGAAAATAATATTAACTGTTTGGTTTGAGCTTTTAGGGTGGAACTGCATAACCTTACTTTTAGTAACATTAAAATTAATGTCATAGTCCTGTGAATGAATATGATTCGCAATTTTTTGTAAGATGATCCAGACCTTTAACCGAAGGGCTTATTAACACCATGTCATCGGTACAGACCAAGTTATTTATCCTCATGTTATCTATACAGCATCTCATTCTTGCCTCATTAAAAGTAATTAATTAATCCACCAATATACAGTATATACCGGGTGTCCGAGAATTATCTGTACAATTTTTGGCTGTTATTAAAAGTCAACCATGAAGTGTAGAAATTCCAGTGATTGTCCCATTTTACAGAGAATCTCATTAAGTTTTTTCTGATACCACGTTTTGACAAGTTTTTTAGAAATGTACGCGGGTGACAGACATTGATGATTTAAAAGCAAGAATCACAGCTGCTATTGAGCGAATTGATGTGGATATGCTGCAGCGTACATGGCAACATTTAGAGTATCGATTGGATGTTTTGCGAATCACTAATGGTGCACATATCGAATGTTTGTAACAACGTTACTTTAATGAAAGAAACCTTTGAAAATACAGATTCTAAATAATCTTGTTCAAGAATTTTACGTGTTAAAGAATTTTATTAAAAGATGAAATTGTACAGATAATGTTCGGACACACTGGAATTTCTAAAAAACTTGTCAAAACTTGGTATCAGAAAAAGCTTAATGAGATTCTCTGTAAAATGGGACAACACTGGAATTTCTACACTTCATGGTTGACTTTTAATAACAGCCAAAAATTGTACAGATAATTCTCGGACACCCTGTATATTAAACAGCATGTATTCGGGCAACACATTGCCCCATGTAACAGTAAAAATTTGGTATGTCTACCAAAATTTCAATAAATTTAAAATATATAGTGGAACATTCCTGTCTTCTAATTTTTTAAATAGAAAATTGTGATTCACTTTATCATGTCTTGCTTATATCTAAATAAAAACCACTATAAATAGTTGAATTACGACAGTATATTTAAAAAGAATCTCCTTCAAAACATAAGTACACAGGTCAGTTGAATGGGACCTTTTAAAACCAAACTGATTAGGAGACGTCCATGAATAATAATCATTTAATCGGCGTAGCAAACTTTTCTCAAGCAATTTTGAGAAGCAGGATGCAACAGCAATAGGCCTGTAGTTATCGCTGGATAGAATGTCTCCATATTTATTTCTGATAAGAGGTGTGATATAAATCCTAATAAACTCTGCAAGAATATAATGAGCAAGCATGGCTGAGATCAATAATAAGATATGAAGACTGATCACATCATCAGCATACTTTAAATCCTCAATCGACAAGTCCTATATCCTGGTGAGGCGGCTGTCTTTAGCTATTTAATCAGATTCTTAATTTCAGGCACTGAAGTCCCCCATACTTTCACTGACCCATTCTAATGTCGTTCCACTGCAGCCCTACATTCAGGTTAACTCTCACGACGCTGTTAAGAACCTCTGAATATTTCGTTCTCCATCACTTAGCTATTTCTACCTCCCCATCATCATCATCATCATCATTATATCGATAGGCTAAAAGTTAGCAAGGCTCCAGGCCCTGACGCTTTTTATCCCAGACATTTGAAAGATTTGAAAGACGTTATCGTAGGCCCCTTAACGAAGATTTTTAATCAGTCACTCGAATCGGGGATTATTCCTGAAGACTTCAAATTAGCTAACGTCACGCCTATTTTTAAAAAAGGTGACCACGCAGTAGCTAGCAATTATAGGCCCATTAGCTTAACGTCAATTGTCGGTAAACTTTTGAAATCCGTAGTTAGGGATCGTATCATCGATCACTTACAAAGTAGAGATTTGATTAATAGTAGTCAGCATAGGTTTCGACGCCATAGGTCTTGTTTAACTAATTTGTTAGAATTTTATAACGAAATAGTGCGCGAATACGATAGGCATAGAGCAGCTGACGTTATTTATTTAGATTTTAAAAAGGCGTTCGATACAGTTCCGCATAGGAGACTAATTGCGAAGGTCAAAGCGCACGGTATACGCGGTCAGGTAGCTAACTGGTTAGAAGAATGGCTTCGTGCTAGGAGACAGAGGGTCGTAGTTAATGGTAGTGAATCGGGGTAGTTAGATGTAGGTAGCGGTGTCCCACAGGGTTCAGTGTTAGGCCCACTGCTATTCGTAATTTACATTAACGACATAGATGTAGGATTGACTAGTAACGTGTCAAAATTCGCGGACGATACTAAAATAGGCGGTAAGGTTGTTAACGAGGACGATAGAAATAGGCTCCAAGACGATGTAAATAAGATTATGGAGTGGACAGATAAGTGGCAGATGCAATTTAACGTAGACAAATGTAAAGTTTTGCATATAGGTTCTCGCAACAATAATTACACGTACACGATGGCTAATAGGGAGTTAGCGAGCGTTGACGAGGAAGTAGATTTAGGCGTACGCGTATCTAAGGATTTAAAGGTTAGGAACCAGTGCCTGGAGTCTTGCGCAAAAGCTAATAGGATGTTAGGCTTCATAGCGCGTAATTTCGAATTTAAATCGAAGGATATTATATTGCCCCTTTACAAGTCCCTAGTCAGGCCTCATTTAGAATATGCAGTTCAGTTTTGGTGCCCGTACTTGCGTGAGGATATTGATAGGTTAGAAAGGGTTCAACGTCGTGCCACGAAACTGATTCCGTCATTGCGCAATAAGCTTATGAAGATAGGATTAAAGAGTTAGACCTGTATTCACTCGAAACTAGGAGATTAAGGGGGAGCTTATTGAAGTTTTCAAAATCGTTAATAACATCGATAACGTAAATTTTGACAAATTGTTCACTTTCGATAATAGTAATACTCGTAATAACGGATTTAAGTTGCGTGGCAGACGTTTCATTACTAATATCGCTAAAAACTTCTTTACGTTTAAAGTAATTGATAAATGGAATAATCTTCCCGCGTCAGTCGTTCATTCTACCAGCGTTAATATGTTTAAGAACCGTCTTGACACACATTTTAAAAATATTAACGTTGTTTAAAATAAAAAAACAAAGTTAGAAACAGGAGCTCTGGTGGTGGTGCTCGAGGATGAGTCTGTTGACGATAAATGCCAGCTTGTGACATGCCAGCGTGTGATGCCAGCAATAATAAAAAAAAAAAATTAGACTAACACGAACGTAGATGTAGCTCGTAGCGTAAACTAACCCACCTTTTGTTTAACTTTACCTACTTCTTTTTTTTTTTTTTTCCCTTATCCTCTCCTTACTTTGCATGTCTGTAACTCTCTTTTCTTGCATGTTTGTAGTTTGCATGGTATGACAGTGAGTTAAGACTGTGTTTGCATGGTTTGTAAGCGTTCTTATTTTACTTCTTTTCATCTTTCACCCCTCTCCTATTCTCTCCGACTATTTTTCTGACTTGTCGGCAGTGGCCGGCGAATGATGATGGTGAGTCTGTTTTCTCTTTTTCTGAATGAATGTTAACTCATGAGTGATAGGTGTTGCTCCTTACTTAACCCCTTATTCTCTTCTTTTAACTCTCTATTCTCTTCTTTTAACCCCCTACTCTTTCCTTTCTCTCGGACTAACCTTAGAGTGGATCTTAGGGTCTTTGTTAGCCTTAGCTTCTGTAGATCTGTAGATCATCAGGGGCAATATAAAAACTTTATATTGCCCCTTTACAAGTCCCTAGTCAAGCCTCACTTAGAATATGCCTTTCAGTTTTGGTGCCCGTATTTGCGTAAGGATATTGATAGGTTGGAAAGAGTTCAGCGACGCGCCACGAAACTAATTCCGTCACTACGCAACAAGTCTTAGAAGATAAGATTAAAGAGTTAGACTTGCATTCACTCGAAACTAGGATATTAAGGGGGGAGCTTATTGAAGTTTTCAAAATCGTTAATAAAATCGATAACGTAAATTTTGACATTGTTCATTTTCGATAATAGCAATACTAATACTAACGGATTTAAATTACGTGGCAGACATTTCATTACTAACATCGCTAAAATCTTTTTTACGTTTAAAGTAATTGATAAATGGAATAATCTTCCCGCGTCTGTCGTGAACTCTACTAGCGTTAATATGTTTAAAAACCGTTTAGATAGGCATTTTAAAAATATTAACGTCGTTTAAAATAATAAAACAATTAGCAACAGGAGCTCTGAGGGTAATGGTCGAGGTTTGAGTCTGTTGACGATCAATGCCAGCTTAATAGCGTGTGATATGCCAGCAATAGAATTATATTTTAAAAAATTTAGACTAACACGAACTTAGATGTAGCTCGTAGCATAAACTAGCACACTTTTTGTTATACTCTTCATATTTTTTTTTTTTGTTCTTTTCTTATCCTCTCTTTAATTGCATGTCTGCAGTTTGCATGGTATGACAGTGTTTGAGTTAAGACTGTGTATGCATGGTTTGTAAGCGTTCTTATTTTACTACTTTTCATCTTTCACCCCTCTCCTATTCTGTTCGACTATTTTTCCGACTTGTCGACAGTGGCCAGCGGATGATGATGGTGAGTCTTTATATCTCTCTTTTTCTGAATGAATGTTAATCCATGAATGATAGGTTTTGCTACTTACTTAACCCCTTATTCTCTTCTTTTAACTCTCTATTCTCTTCTTTTAACCCCCTACTCTTTCCTTTCTATCGGGCTAACCTTAGAGTGGATCTTCGGGTCTTTGTTAGCTTTAGCTTCTGTAGATCTGTTGAATTGTTGATGGGATGTCATTCTTAGCACCTTTTTTTTTCTTGACAAATTTCCAGAATTTATTATTATTATTATTATTTAAATTAACCTCACAAGCTTTTTGAAGATTGAATGGAGTCTTGTTCCTGTTTACATCGTCTTAGTGAGCCCTACTTCTCATATTCATGTAAGCTACCCCTGCTCTGGGACGACCAAGACGACATCATATATAGCAAGCATCCTTTGATTTCCTTTTCAGGGGTCCTATAAAATCATTCCATCCAAGAATAATTTTAGTATGACAATTGTACGATATATATACAGTATTTATATTCATCGTGTAAGTGGAGGTATGCAGAGTTAAACATCTTTTAACAGAGCATCATTCCGCCCATATGCCCATTTTAGGGTACGAACAACTCGCAGCAGCAGCAGCATATAGGGAATCAAAGTACTGACGAGGCTTCCGTAGGTGATCATCATCATTGAAAGCAACAATGCTGTATGTTAATCTAGTCCAAAGAACATCCATATCCGTATTCAATTTATTGCCATTTTCATTTGTTTGTATTGCAGACACCCCCAGTTATTATCAGACCTGGTGCATGCATGATATATATATATACACAGGGTGTCCCATAAGTCCGGCATCATAGGAGAAATTCATATTTTTCTATTTCTACAAACCATAATTCATATTTTTCTCTTTCTACAGGCCATAATGTCTGTGATCAAGGAAGAACGAATCCAGATAATTCTACTCATAGAAAATCGGAGTCAGAGAGGCCGCTGCTGAATTTAACAGACTGCATCCAGACCGCGAGCCAATAACACAGAGTTGTGTTAGCAGACTTGTTGCAAAGTTTAAGGAAACAGGATCCAAAGAAGATAAACCACGTAGTGGACCTTCAAGGAGGTCCACTGACGATGATACAGCGAATGCTATCCTGGCTCATTTTAACAGAAGTCCCAATAAGTCTCTTCGGCGATTGTCCGCCGAGACAGGAGTGTCGAAAAGTAGCATCCATCGCATTCTTCAGGCTCACAAATGGCATCCATATAAACTTCAGATCCTACAGAAATTAAGCGAAGATGATGATCCCGACCGGCGGATGGCATTTTGTGAATGGGCTACGGAACAATATGCTCGGGATGCCAATTTCCCGTCCACCATTCTGTTCAGTGACGAGGCTGTTTTTTATGGAAATGGTGAGGTAAATCGACAGAACACCCGCTACTGGTCTCAAAACAACCCTCACTGGTATACCTCTTCAAAGGAACAAGGTGCATCTCGGGTGATGGTATGGTGTGGCATTTGGAAGGATCGCATCATAGGCCCCCTCTTTTTCGATGAACATGTCACTGGAGGCACCTACCTACGTATGCTCAAGGAAGAAGCATTTCCCAGTGTCTTGAACGAAAAAGGAAATTTCCCAACATGGTTCCAGCAAGACGGCGCTCCTGCACATTACAGCACCCAAGTAAGGGAATACCTTTACCAACAATTCCCTGGTCATTGGATAAGACGTCGAGAGCCTGTGGAATGGCCAGCTAGAAGCCCGGATCTCACGCCACTAGATTTTTATCTCTGAGGCCACTTGAAAGCGCTGGTATACGCAGAGAAAATTAGGAGTGTTGAACATTTGCGGCAGCGCATTATTGGGGCATGTAACACCATTACTCCTGACATCATTCACCGTGTGCTTGCTGACCGGGTATCACGTCTGAATTTGTGTATTGAAAACAATGGTGGACATATTGAGCACGTTCTGTAAATAAAAGCTTTTGTTTTGCCTTTTTTTATTATTTTTCCTATGATGCCGGACTTATGGGACACCCTGTATATATATATATATATATATATATATATATAATTATTGTAATTCAATTCCAGGTTTACTGTTCACTGCGCTTTATAAAATAATAATATATCGTCTCTATGGACTTCACATCCAAGCGTGTAAAATTTTTCAGCGGAGACCGGAGCCTTCACACGTTCATCGGAGCACGAATTCAAATCGTTAAACTTTTTGTCCTGATTTTGTTTACATAAAATTAATATATAATATTTACAAAATAAGAATATACTTGAAACGAACGAACTTTCATTTCATATTTATTTTGTTTCAGAAAATCATTTCGAAATTCCGAAAGAAATTATCGACAAAAAAAAACAAAAAAAATCAACTAAGACTCGACGACGATTCTACAACAACTCGATACGACACGTACGGTAAGACAGCTCGAGGAAAGAAATGAGGGAAAAAGTGTTATATATACAGTATACAGGGTGGGTTCGAAAGTCCCTCTCTTATTTTGCTGAAATAATGATATTTCTATTTTATTTTCTACAGGCCAAAGATGATGATAAATGTACAAGAACGTGTGATGGTAGTAACACTACGTATCGAAGGGAAGAAGTGCAAAGAAATTCGAGAAAGATCTGAAACATTTCACAAACCAGGACCTACAGACAAACCAATTCGCGAGCTGGTCAATAAATTTAAAAGAACAGGATCTGTTCATGAGGCAAGCTCTGAACATCTGGGTACCCCTCAAGAAAATGTCGAATTGGTAAGAGATGCCTTTCAAATCCAATCCTAGAATGTCAACTCACTCACTCACTCACTCACTCACACAGCATCACGTAGACTGAGCATACCAAAAACGACTGTTCTAAGAATTTTAAAATCAACATTAAAAAAGGAAAGTTACCATATTCAAGTCCTACACGAGTTACACGAAGAGAATTATCCAAGACGAGCCGCCATGTGCACAAAATTGATTGAAAAAATTAATACCCCCAAAACTTATTAAACCACATTCTCTTCAGCGATGAGGCGACATTTCACACATGAGGAAAGGTTAATCGACATAATTGCCGTATCTGGGCTAATGAAAAACCAACCAGTTCTCCGAGTAGGAGAGAGATTTTCCCAAAGTTAATGTCTGGTTGGGTATGACAAGATCGAAAATTTATGGACCTTTTTTCTTTGCAGAAGCTACGGTAACAGGGACAATTTATCTTGACATGCTTCAGCAGTTTCTTGAACTCCAGCTTCATTCAGATGACATTCTCGATACTGTTGTCTTTCAACAAGATGGAGCTCCATGTCACTATGCAAACATTGTTCGGGCGTACCTTGATGAACTCTTACCAAATCGCTGGATTGGACGTGGTGGAAACAGGCCCTGGGCAGCACGATCTCCGGATTTAACACCATTAGACTTCTTTGCGTGGGGCTTTATAAACTCTGAGGTTTACAAAACAAGAGTTACAGGATCTGCAGGATCTGCGGCAGTCACTAAAATAACCCCACAGATGCTTGAGAATGTGTTCCGCAATGCAATGGATAGATTTGAGATTTGCAGAGACACTGATGGTGCTCACGTTGAATTTTAGATCGAAGCTTCATAAATAAATATACATCTAATTATGTTATTACATTTTTATCCTAAAATACTATTACTTCAACAAAATAGACTGGGACCTTTGGACCACCCTGTCCTAAGGAGGAGATTGTAGACACCAATCGACCAGGGAAGTACCCTGGGGGGGGGGGGGTGATGTTAGGCAGAAGACAGGGAGTGCTGGAACTCCCGTTTCTTGTGACACTGTCCTTCTTAACTGATCTTTTTCAGTGTCTCATCTACCCTGTGAGCAGTCCAGCATGCTCTCAAACATGCTTCTCCCCCTGTTCCTCACGACACATACATGCATTTTGCATACTACACAGTCTTTCAAAATTATATTTAAAAAAATGAAAAATGGCATCATTGAGCCTTGGAGACCTTGTTTTTGACTCTCTCCTTCTGCGGAAGGTTCACTTTTGCGGGCACTCGACCACAGCCCCCTCCTTCATACAAAATAAAACCCACTTGATACCATTTAAAATGTCAAGGAAAACGTCGAAAAAGCAAAAACGACAGTGAAATATTCGATTAAAAACATTTTTCTTTAAATATCGAGTGATAAAAAATTCAACAATTCTGAATGACGTTATCTCGTCTGACGGTTGCACTGCAACACTCGGAGACAAATATCTTGCAAGGTAAAAAGAACACACACACAGGGTGGCGCAAAAGTCGCGCACCATAGAAATTTTCAGTGCTGACTATGATACATTATATTTTTTTCCTTTTAGGTAGGAGATGGCTGCGAAATTAACAACAGACGAGAGGATGAGCTTGGTTTTAATGTATGGAATACCGGTACTACAAATCGATGAATCGCTGCAGAATTAAAATTCTGCACCGATAATTCCCTCTCTTTGCTAACTTAGCTACTTCACCAGCTTACTTCTCCTCCCTACCCTTGAATAACTCAATTTAGCCAAAGACAGAAACCATCCACGCAACGTAGTTTTGAGTGTTGAACCTTCGTGACTTTCTGGAAAAAAAACATCGTATTTCATCGTAATTACCGAAGAAGTGACCACATAAAAACACTACATATTTTTTATTTTTAACATCTTACATATACAGGGTGTTTATAAAAGATCTGAACGATTTAATTCGTTAATATTTTTCATAGTAAATAGGATATAAAGCATGAAGCATGTGTAAGCGAGAGAGCAACTAATAAAGTTTTTTTGGTACAAGACCAAGGTTGTCAACGTCCATGAACTACGAATCAAGATCAGGGATGCAATAACGATGGTCGATGCTGGCATACTTGAACGCACATGCCGAGAAATTGAATATCGATTGGATGTTGTACGGGCGACCAATGGCGCACATGTCGAAGTTTATTAAACATGTATTTAAAACTTTTAGCTGTGCGGTCACATGGACAAACTTGTTTCTTTGTATGTTATTGGGTTATCATATTAATAAAGACTGAAATCGTTCAGATCTTTTATGAACACCCTGCGTGTATATATATATATATATATATTATATATATATATATATATATATATATATATATATATATATATATATATATATATATATATATTCTATCTGAAATTTCCTGAAAGCTGCTCTTTGTAAAACCATTATTAAAGAAGTTTGATAGGGGTGCGCTGAATTATATATCACTTGCAAACACTGTCTATAAGGTTTGCAAGTTTACAAATTTCAAAACTTGCAAACACTGCAACTTGAACAACATATCCTTCCAAAGGGTTTGCCAGTCCCTCGTGATTCGAGAGCAAATGACGAGCTTTGCCAGTCCTCCTGAGCATCGCGTTTGCCAGTAGGAGAAAACGAGAACTCTTAAACTCGTTCGAACTTTATGCAAGTGATCACCATCGGACCTCTTCTCCCCCTCTCCCTTCACAGACGGGGTTTTGTCAGCAGTCGTATAATGACTCCAAGCACTCGCAAACACGGAAACCTTCAAATCTTACCACTTGCATAAAATATCACCTTGACTGGCAAACACTGCAACTTGAATTCAGTCTCACTTGTATCAATGCCATGCAATTTTTTGCGAGTGATATCTTATTCAGGCCACCCGCTTGATAGAGATAGAGACAGAGATAAAGTAAGGCCGGTCGCGCACAGGATGGTCTTGCCCGTTCTGTCAATGTAAAATGACACGCGACTCGAGTCGTCACGAACCAAGTCGTCAGTCGTGAATCGCGAGACGATTCTGTATGCAGCCGGCATAAGATTTGTATGCATGTAATCTGTATGAACTCAGTTTTGAATCTCGTATACCTGTCCATCCGTTGGCTTATTATTAGTATCAGTATTTTATGATTTATTTATATCCCAAAAAAGACTGTCATATTTGTTTACCTTTACTCTGTCTCTAATTTAATGTCTAAAATTGACATACGTCAAAATAAATCCAACTAAAATATAGAATTAATAAAAAAAATCTACCATTAAAATTTTTTATAGAAAAACAAAATAGAAACAAATATTTATAGAATAGGCGTCCGCGCGTTCTTGGCTAGCTTACGAAACTACGACGATCTTTACGATACATGCCGAGCTCATCGCGACACGAACGTGCGTGTAGCGACATTCCCATAGATTCAGGCTTATTTTTATATTTAAAATCATTTAATATCACGAAAAAGGAGATATAACGAATGTTAGGTCAGGTTAAATTACGCTATTTAGATTAGGTTAAAAATCGCCATCAACAACCGAGAAAAGGAAAACTGTTGCGGTTTCATATGGCAGCAAAACAGAGAGAGAGAGAGAGAGAGAGAGAGAGAGAGAGAGAGAGAGAGAGAGAGAGAGAGAGAGAGAGAGAGAGAGAGAGAGAGAGACAAGGAGTTACAAGGAAAAGAAGTACCTCAAAATGCCTTGCGGCCCATACCAAGGAGGTACCAATGGCAACGGGTGCCAGGGAAAATTTTCTACACCCTCAAATAGTGTGCAAGATTCGGTCTAACCTTTTCTTGAACAGATCCACAGAAGAACTGTTCACAACTTCTGAAGGTAGCCTATTCCACGTGTCACAGATCTTATACGTAAGGTAATTCACACACACACACACACACACACACACACACACACACACACACACTAGTCCTAAACCGTTTCAAATCCAACTTCCAACCATTGTTGCGAGTTGGGTTATCATTTAAATTAAACATGCTTCTAAAATCGACATTGTTGAACCCGCGTAAGAACTTGAAAACCTCGGTCAGTTGACCGCGCAGCCTCCGAGTTTACAGCGAAAACAAATTCAGAGCGCGTAAGCGTCGATTGTAGCCCATATGCCTAATGGAAGGGATTAACTGTGGCCCTCGCCTGCACTCGCTCCAGCCTCTCAAGATCTTTCCTGAGGGTGAGCGACCACAACTGCACAGCATACTCCAGGTGCGGCCAAACAAGAGAATTGTGCAGAGAGAGCACAATCTCCTTGTTCCGAAATCGAAATTGCCTCCTGATATAACCCAACAACTTCTGGGCTTTCTTTTCCACCTCTACACACTGTTTGGTAAACTTAATGTCGCTGCTAATTAACACACCCAAGTCCTTTTCCAAATCAGTCGCCTCGATATTACTCCCCAACATTGAGTAGTCCGACTTGGGATTGGCGTAGCCAATGTGCATCACCTTGAACTTACCCAAGTTAAACGGCATTTGCCTTTTTTCGGACCACTCTCCGATCCTACGTAGGTCCGCACGCAGTTGCTCTATCGCCTCGGGCGTCCCAACATTGGCCCCAAGCTTTGTGTCAACAGCGAATTTGGCGATCCTACTGACGATGCCACCGTCGATATCATTTATGTAAATGATAAACAACAGCGGCCCCAAAACGGAACCCTGAGGAACCCCGCTAGTGGACCGAGGCCCAACCCGAACTAGCCCCTTTAATTACAACCTTCTGCGCCTATTCTTCAGCCAGAAGAATACCACCAATACCCAGCGCGCACACTTTGGCCATTAGTCAGCGGTGAGGTACCTTATCAAAGGCTTTCTGGAAGTCGAGATAAAGTATATCAATCGCCCTACTCTTATCATACTCACTCAACATGACGTGGAAAACCTCGAGCAAGTTGGTGAGACACGACCTATGCCGTCTAAACCCATTTTGGGAGTCCCCAAGCAGCTTGTAGGAATCCAAATGGTCAACGATCCTATCCGCTATTATTCCCTCTAATAATTTACCTACAACTGAAGTGAGACTAATGGGACGATGGTTCCATGCAAATTCCACCCATAGTAAAATCCACCCATAGTAAAATCCACCCATAGTAAAATCCACCCATAGTAAAATCCACCCATAGTAAAATCCACCCATAGTAAAATCCACCCATAGTAAAATCCACCCATAGTAAATTTCATCAAAAAATTTAAGAATTTTAACAATTATAACTTATTTTCTAAGGTCAATTTTTGATAGTCACTGGACAGTGTTTTTCTGGTGTGTTTTTAGGTGATCCGAATGATTTTGACCATAGTTTCTATAGCAAATCACTTGTTTTTGAGTTAGCGTGATTTTCGTTAGTTTTAACGAAAATATCACAACTAAAGCTAACCAATCATTAAGGGTGTACAGTTGACCTAACCTATATATTTTACCAGTTTTTTTATTTTGCATAAACTTTTTAATAAACTTTAATAAACTGTAAACTTTTTTGATAACCCTTTGCGTGGAATTTACCATGGGTAGAATTTACCATGGGTAGAATTTACTGGGTGGAATTTATGTACAACGGAGACGATAGTTCCCTGGACTTTCGTGATCCCCTTTCTTAAAGATAGGGGTCACGTTGGCTTCCCTCCAGTCACCAGGCACCTGGCCCGTCTCCAACGATTTGTTGAAGACTGTAGCCAGGTGGGGAGCCACCTGGTCGCGCACCTCCCGCAACACTCTGGGGAGAACCTGGTCTGTCCGAGGAGCCTTAAACGCCCTGTTTGTCTATTCTATCGGCAACAACTGTCGCAGTACATCGAACACTATCCAGGCCAGCACCTTCGTGCCTGACGCCTGGCTCGGGGATGACGCGGGTGTCCTCCCTGATGAACACTCCCGCAAAGTATTCATTAAGCACATTAGTGATGTCCGCGTCGGAGGTCCGCAGAACGCCGCTTCGGTCTTTTAACGGACTTATGTTAATAGGAGAAAGCCCATTAGAAGCATGATAACTGAAGAACTCCTTAGGGTTCCCCTTGCAGAGGCTTGCCACCCGTAGTTCTTCGTTACGTTTCGCTAGCCTAACCTTCGCCCTCACTTCCCTACACAGGCGGACATACGCTTCAGTGTTCTCATGGGAACGATTGGCCTTCACCTTCCTATACGCAGCTTTCCTATTTCGGATAGCCGAAGCGATGTCACGACTGAACCACTTAGGCTGCATTGAAGCAGGGGTGACCGGTTTTGAGGGTATGGCAGCAGACTGCAGCACCATAAACTCGTCCCAGAATGCACTCCACACTCCCTCAACATTGCAGCCGACAACCCCATCTCACCTACGCTATCCCGGAGGGTAACAAAGTCCGCCGGCTGTAGATCGAGCTTACTGCCTCTCGAGTTACTACGCTTCACCCGAGGGACGCAGACACGGAACCTAATCAGACCGTGATCACTCCCGCCAACGATTCATCAACGGTGAGGCCAGTGACGAGGTTGTCTTCGGTCGTGAATACTAAGTCTAGAACGCTTTCGCTTCGTGTAGGCTCATTGACCCACTGACTGAGGAAGTTCTCATCAGCAAAGTCAACTAGCCTCCTCCCTTCAGCAGTCAGGACTGTCTCTCCACTTTATGCCGCAACAGTTGAAGTCTCCTAAAACTACACACCCCCTATCCCCTAGCATGCTACGGAGTTCGGTGTACAGGGCTGTATCCTCCTCGAGGAGGAGATGCGGAGGTCTGTACACCAAGATTAACCTATAGTTCGTCCCTCCCACGTTCAGATCTACGCCAAACAGCTTCCGTTCCGACCGAAACTGGCAGTCAACTGGACTCAACGTGTCCCTCACGTATATTAGTACCCCTCCCCCCTCCCCACTGGTGCGGTCTTTGCGAAACATTCTATACCCGGGAATTTCAAACGCCCCAACGTAGTCCCTACAATCAGTATGAATCCAGGACTCGGTGATCGGAACGATATCCTGGTATTCTGGTGCTAAGAGCGCCCGTAGCTCGCAAAACTTATTCCTAATCGACCTAGCATTAAAAAGCATTGCACGGAGGGAGCCTTCCCTATTCTGACCGCCCCGAAGCGCGACCCGTTTCCCGAATGAAGTTGAAGAGCCCCTCACCAACGAGAGAGAGAGAGAGAGAGAGAGAGAGAGAGAGAGAGAGAGAGAGAGAGAGAGAGAGAGAGAGAGAGAGAGAGAGAGAGAGAGAGAGAGAGAGAGAGCATCGTTAATTGAGCCTTAAAGGCACCAGACGTGCCGCATTTCATATCAAATGTCTTAAAAGAGAATCTGGAAGAAGTTTACGTAAAGACTGTAATCCGAAGTCGAGAGCGCAGTTTAAAGTATAAATATACCGACTGGTTCGGATAAAGAAGATCAATATTCTAAAGCTCAATAATTGGAAGATATCAGCACAAGTTTCACAAATATATATATATATATATATATATATAATATATATATATATATATATCGGGTGGCCACAAAAAAACTTTACTTAATTCAAAGTTTAATAACTGCAACAATTCAAAACTTATGCGGTTGAGCTTTGGCACACATTAACAGATGGTTACAATCTATAATTGCTGGAATTTTCAAATATGTAGGTTCTATAGTTTTGTTACAGTGAACAATTTAAAAGCATATGTCTAAAAATAGCATGCCGAAGAAAATGAATTTGAACTTAACAAAATTTACTTAAACAAATGGTCAATGTGACCACCTCCCTGTTGGTAAACTGCCCTCAATCGCTTCTTCCACGAGGAGATGCATTTTCGAACCTCATCTAAGGTGATATCCTCCCATGCTCTACTGATTTTCTCCTTAAGTTCATCTTCGGTGAATTTGTTTTTCTGGCTGCCGTAAACCTTCACCATGAGGGAATCCCATACTGAATAGTCCATCGGATTACAGTCGGGAGACTGAGGCGGCCATTCATCCTTTTTGATGAAATTAGGGCTCTCTTGCTCTAGATGATTTTGGGTCGCTCGGCTTGTATGGGCGGGTGCCCCATCTTGCTGGAAAATGTAGGCCTCATCAGGATACAGCTGACGACAATCAGGAAGTAACCCATTATCTAACAGGTTGATGTAGCGCTCAGAGTTAACTTTAGTTTCGTTTGTGGCAATAAAATGAATTCGTGTTTCCCCTTCCATGAAATTCCCGCCGATACCATTACTTTTCTGCTGAATCGTGAGGTTTCATGATAAAGCCTGGAGGGAGGAATGTCCTTTTTCCTTGAACCATAAACCCTGTCATTTTGCCTGTTTTTGGCCACCTCCAACGTGAAATCCTTTTCGTCTGTAAACACAACTTTTTGCACGTCTTCAGCTGAGTAGCGTTCATATAGGGATTTACAGCGGGTCTTTCTACGCTGTCTTACATTCTGATCACGCCGAGAAACTCGAATTCTCTTGTAGGCCTTCAATTTCAAACGTTTTACAATCCCTTGTACAGAGGAGAAATCCCAAGGTCGTACGCAATCTGTCTCTGGGAGCGATGAGTTCCTGGTGTATTCTCCTGGGATTGAATCAGTTCCTCCACGGCAGCCTTATTTTCTTCTGTTGAAACACTTTTGGGCCTGCCGCTGCCGGGTTTTCTAGTGTTGATCCAGTATCCTTTATCTTTCTTATTAAGTTATAAACACTTTGACGAGTCCAGTTCTTTGCGGGGAATTCTCGGACAATCCTATTTCCATTCCAACCTTTTTCCTTGACACATGCTTCTATGATGGCTTTATCACTTTTACTTAACGTCATGCTGGCGGGGTTTTAGCGGAAAAATAAAAGAAAGCAAATTCACATTAGGTTTAGCCTACGCCAGCGCGCGTGTCATACTACGCTACATTAGGTTTAGCCTACGCTAGCGCACGTACGTGTCAGATGCACACCAGGCATGCTATTTTTAGACATATGCTTTTAAATTGTTCACTGTAACAAAACTATAGAACCTACATATTTGAAAATTCCAGCAATTATAGATTATATGCATCTGTTAATGTGTGCAAAATCTCAATCGCATAAGTTTTGAATTGTTGCAGTTATTAAACTTTCAATTAAGTAAAGTTTTTTTGTGGCCACCCGATATATATGTGCGCCTCGTGGTATAGTCGTTTACGTCGCTGACTACGAATCCATCGGCCCTGGGTTCGACTTCCGGCGACGCAAGGGGCTTGTGGCTCACCCAGCTGTTCACCCTTCCATACAATAAAAAAATGATTGGTAGATAAATGAGTACCCAGGGTAGCCTAGTGTTTAATACGCTGTGCTGCTGATCGGGAGGTCGTGAGATCGAGTAATTTATAATTCCTGACCACCCGTGATGGGTCGTGGCTCGGATTCCATGTTAAGCTGTAGGTCTAAGGTGAAGCAACAAACTTGACCTTCGTCGGAATGAACAGTTCGAGTGGAAGCAAATCAAGGTTTTATATATATATATATGAGTTACAAGAGTTGCAAGGACAAGAAGTACCTCAAAAGGTCTTGCGGCCCATACCGAGGAGGTATCAATGGTGCCAGGGAAAAATTCTGTCACCCTCAAATAGTGTGCAAGATTCGGTCTAACCTTTTCTTGAACAGATCCACAGAGGAACTGTTCGCAACTTCTGAAGGTAACCTGTTCTACGTGTCACAGATCTTATAGGTAAAGTAATTCCCACACAACACTAGTGCTAAACCGTTTCAAATCCAACTTCCAACCATTGTTGCGAGTTGGGTTATCATTTAAATTAAACATACTTCTAAAATCGACATCGTTGAACCCGCGTAAGAGCTTGTAAACATCGATGAGTTGACTGCGCAGCCTCCAAGTTTCCAGCGAAAACAAATTCAAGGCGCGTAAGCGTCGATTGTAGCCCATATGCCTAACGGAGGGATTAACTTTGTGGCCCTCGCCCGCACTCGCTCCAGCCTCTCAATATCTTTCCTGAGGGTGGCGACCACAACTGCACAGCATACTCCAGGTACGGCCGAACCAGAGAATTGTACAGAGAGAGCACAATCTCCTTGTTCCGAAATCGAAATTGCCTCCTGATATAACCCAACAACTTCTGGGCTTTCTTTTCCACCTCTACGCACTGTTTGGTAAACTTAAGGTCGCTGCTAATAGCACACCCATGTCCTTTTCCAAATCAGTGGTCTCGATATTACTCCCCAACATGGAGTAGTCCGATTTGGGATTGCCGTAGCCAATGTGCATCACCTTCCATTTACCCAAGTTAAACAACATTTCCCATTTTTCGGACCACTCTCCTATCCTACGTATGTCCGCACGCAGTTGCTTGATCGCCTCGGGCGTCCCAACACTGGCCCCAAGCTTGGTGTCATCAGCGAATTTGGCGATCCTACTGACTATGCCAGTGTCGAAAGAGTTACAAGGAGTTACAAGGAAAAGAAGTACCTCAAAAGGCCTTGCGGCCCACACCGAGGAGGTACCAATGGCAACGGGTGCCAGGGAAAATTTTGTAAAAGTTTATTTTTCTTTCAACTATCCTAGCAGTAGTAGAAAACTGGATAGAAAAGTAGAAGGCTCTCTCCCCACCCTCCGCTCCCTCCCTGCCAGAGGCAGGTACGGAAAAAGGTTGAAGAAAATACCTTGACCCTGGAAAAGTAGCCAAGGAATTTTACAGGAAAGTGGAGAATATATAAATAGCTCTATATTTAGCTTGCTCACAGAGACACCGTGCAAGCAATCTCCTGCAGAGTTTCATATGTTTTAGTCTTAAACTATGAGAGTATTCAGTACTTTGTCTAGCCTATTTTTAAACACATTTACACTTTGACTGGAAACAACCTCTGAGGGAAGTTGGTTCCAGATATTAACTATTTTATAGGAAAAGAAATTTCCGCAGACTGAGGTCCTAAATGTCTTTACACACTCAAATAGTGTGCAAGATTTCGTCTACCCTTTTCTTGAACTGATCCACAGAGGAACTGTTCACAACTTCCGAAGGTAACCTGTTCCATGTGTCACAGATCTTATACGTAAAGTAATTCCCACACACACTAGTCCTAAACCGTTTCAAATCCAACTTCCAACCATTGTTGCGAGTTGGGTTATCATTTAAACTAAACATACTTCTAAAATCGACATCGTTGAACCCGCGTAAGAGCTTGAAAACCTCGATCAATTGACCGCGCAGCCTCCGAGTTTCAAGCGAAAACAAGTTCAGGGCTCGTAACCGTCGATTGTAGCCCATATGCCTAACGGAAGGGATTAACTTTGTGGCCCTCGCTTGCACTCGCTCCAGCCTCTCAATATCTTTCCTGAGGGTGGGCGACCAGAACTGCACAGCATACTCCAGGTGCGGCCGAACAAGGGAATTGTACAGTGAGAGCACAATCTCCTTGTTCCGAAACTGAAATTGCCTCCTGATATAACCCAATAGTTTCTGGGCTTTCTTTTCCACCTCTACGCACTGTTTCGTAAACTTAAGGTCGCTGCTAATTAGCACACCCAAGTCCTTTTCTAAATCAGTCACCTCGATATTACTACCCAACATCGAGTAGTCCGACTTGGGATTGGCGTAGCCAATGTGCATCACTTTGCATTTACCCAAGTTAAACGGCATTTGCCATTTTTCGGACCACTCTCCTATCCTACCTAGGTCCGCACGCAGTTCCTCGATCGCTTCGGGCGTCCCAACATTGGCCCCAAGCTTGGTGTCATCAGCGAATTTGGCGATCCGACTGACGATGCCCCCGTCGATATCATTTATGTAAATGATAAACAACAGCGGCCCCAAAACGGAACCCTGAAGAACCCCACTAGTGACCGAGGCCCAACCCGAACTAGCCCCTTTAATTACCACCCTCTGCCGCCTATTCCTCAGCCAGTTTTCAATCCACCTACCTATTTCCCCACCGATACCCAGCGCGCGCACTTTCGCCATTAGTCGGCGGTGAGGTACCTTATCAAAGGCTTTCTGAAAGTCGAGATAAAGTATATCAATCGCCCTACTCTTATCGTACTCACTCAACATGACGTGGAAAAACTCGAGCAAGTTGGTGAGACACGACCTATGCCGTCTAAACCCATGTTGGGAGTCCACAAGCAGCTTGTAGGAATCCAAATGGTCAACGATCCTATCCGCTATTATCCCCTCTAATAATTTACCTACAACTGAAGTGAGACTAATGGGACGATAGTTCCCTGGACTTTCGTGATCCCCTTTCTTAAAGATAGGGGTCACGTTGGCTTCCCTCCAGTCACCAGGCACCTGGCCCATCTCCAACGATTTGTTGAAGACTGTAGCCAGGTGGGGAGCCACCTGGTCGCGCACCTCCCGCAACACTCTGGGGAGAAACTGGTCTGGCCCAGGAGCCTTAAACGCGCTCAGTTTGTCTATTCTATCGGCAACGACTGTCGCGGTACATCGAACACTATCCAGGCCAGCACCTTCGTGCCTCACGCCTGGCTCGGGGATGATGCGGGTGTCCTCCCTGGTGAAAAAGCCGAAAATCACAACTATTTTGACCTAGGATGTTGGGAAGCATTGCCGCATGGAGCTTTAAATTTTCTGCCTTGAAATTGGCCAAAGCGCCAATTCCGGGGTCCCTTGAATTATGTTTTGCACTTTAACTTTTGATCTAAACAAGATAGAGCAACAAATTAGGTATCAAATGAAAGAGCATAAAATTAATAAATAATAATAATAATTAAATAATAATAAATAATAATTAATAATAATAATAATAATAATAATTATCTATCATTTTTCAGGAAACAACAGAAACTCAATCAGAATCTAGAAAACCATCTACAAGTTACAACTTCACAATGGCATTAAGCAGGGAGCTGAGGGAGCTCCGTGGGCGCACAGTTGATATCTCAGAACCTCCACGTACTGTCCTCAGGCAGGTGTCAACTGGGCCATCTACCAGATCTCTCACTGAAACTTTCTTGGTTGGATACCCTTCAGCTTTTATCAGTGGTTCCCAGCTTCCCACCAACAGACAGGCGTTCCAGTATTTCCTTAATCTTCAGAATTTACCGGAAAATGCAGGGAGGCCCATGGTTCAAGACCTTGCATATGAAACAGTTGAATCTATCATCCCATTCTGGCAGATGGCTAGGATCAAGACAATGACCAAGTACAACGCAATGAAGCTCTTCATGAAACTACATGAGAAACATCGTGCTCTGGTGAAAAGCAAAGGAAGAGCAAGTAACCCTGGAGGAAAAAGAGGAGCATTTGTGCTGGAATTAGACAGCCTGTTCGATATAGGAGCTCCAGATGCAATCCAGGAAATACAGAACAACAGACTGTTATCCAGAGAGAAGAAAGATGAGGATATCAGGTTCTACGAAGACCAAAAGACTGAGAGGAAAGGTCATATGTCTGGTCATGACAAGATTTTTGAGACAAGATCCCTGCAGCAAGCAGCGAGGAATGAAAGACTGCAGCATAGACAAGAACAAGGTAAAAATAATTACTTTGAACGTTACAAAAAGTTTTAAGTTTTACTCCATTGCGATATTTAGCATGTACTTAACAATTACTGTCTTAACATGTTGTACTATTTTACAGCTACAGCAGAACAAGAGGCAGTTGTTCATGTGGATGACATTACCTGGGGTGACTCAACTGACAACGACGCTAACACAGAGGACATGGATTACCATCAGCCTCGTCCTGGATGTTCTCACCATCAAGACACTGTGACTAGTGTGACTTTGACGTTTCCAAGGAAGGTCATGGAATGTGATGTCATCTGCAATACAGCTGATCGTCTTGGTTTATCAGACAATCAAGTTACTGCCATGGTTTCTGCCACCTTGAAAGCTGGAGGGGCTGATCTGGATAACTTCGTCATCTCAACCTCAACAACACGTCGCAACAGAATGCTGTCCAGGTACAATATCAGCCAGAGTCACATGTCCAAGTTTTGTGAAAACCCCCCACAGTACGCTGCCTTACACTGGGATGGAAAGTTGCTCAAAGATGTCTTGGGCAGTGAACCTGGAAGTACCTCAGAGACTTTAGCTGTGCTAGTGTCTGGTCCACCTTCATACACTGAAGGAAAGTTATTGGGAGTACCTGTCATCGACAATTTTCTGGCACAGCTCAGGCTGAGGCTTCAATGGATTTACTGGAGACATGGGAACTTACGGATAATGTTACTGCCCTTGTTTTTGACACTACATCCAGTAACAGTGGAGTTCACAGAGGAGCTGCCAAACTGCTAGAGAAAATGCTGAACAAAAAGGTGTTTTATCTGGCCTGTCGACATCACATCCTGGAAATCCTAGTAGGAGCAGTTTGGGAGAAGCTGTTTGGGAAGGTGAAGGGGCCAGATAATCCCTGGTTTGAGCATCTGAAGGATGTTTGGACGGACTTGTCCAAGGAAAACCCAAAGATGCTGGCTATCAACAGCAAATGGCTGAAGGAAAAGAAGAAGAACAGTGAAGAAATACTCCAAGACATTCTAACAGCAGAAAGGCTTCCAAGAGCCGACTACAGGGAAATGGCTGAACTGACAGTCATTGTTCTTGGAGGAACGCCTCCTCGAGGTATTCACTGGAGTCGACCAGGCGCCATTCATCAGGCCAGATGGATGGCCAGAAACCTGTACTCCATGAAAATGCTGATGTTTGCAGATCAACTTGAGTACGACGAAGACACTGTATCAAAGCTGGAAAGACTCAACACCTTCCTTGCGCTGTTCTACACTCCTGTATGGATGATGTCAATGTCTGCTGCAGATGCTCCCGTGAATGATCTAAGTCTAATCCAGGACATGTTGAAGTACAAGAAAACTGACCCAGAGCTTGCTGATGCAGTACTTAATAAGATGGAAAACCACAAATGGTACCTGACGCAGGAAGTCGTGCCATTTGCCCTGTTCAGCAGTAGATTGAGTGACACATTGAAGCACGACATTGCTGCCCAGTTACATGCCACTGAGAAGCCAGACAGCTTCAGAACAGGAAAGCCTCTGTTCCAGAGAGTCACAGCTAAGACCACCCTGGTTGATCTCATTGGCCCAGAATCACATTTCCTGGTGGACACACTGAACATTGGATCCGAGTGGCTTCTGGAACCTGTCACGTCTTGGCCACAGAATGAGGACTACAGAAAAGCGTTGGACTATGTTAAGAATCTGAAAGCGGTGAATGACATTGCTGAACGTGGTGTCAAGATTATGAGCGACTTTGCAAATGTCATAACAACAGATGCCAAGCAAAGGGACTATCTCCTTCAAGCTGTGGAGTTCAACAGACGCCGCTTTGACAGCTTCAAGAAACAAACTCTCAACAACTGACTGTGTAAATGTCATTATGAAATTAATCATCATGTAATGCTTTCACTTCTTGATCGATTAGACTTGTGACAAAATGTTAATCTCAAATTTGTGTCATGAATAAGGCGCCTTGTCTGCCTTGAGTGTGAGAAAACGAATTTTGTGATATTTCTGAAATCTTTGTATGTACCAATGTGCCATTTCTTGTTCCAAGACTATCATAATTGAATAAGTTAGAAAGAGGATTAAAAACACTTTAATTTGGTGCCTATTTTGTTGCTCTATCTTGTTTAGATAAAAAGTTATAGTGCAAAAACATGATTCAAGGGACCCCGGAACTGGTGCTTTTGGCCGATTTCAAGGCAGAAAACTTAAAGCTCCATGCGGCAATGCTTCCCAACAACCTAGGTCAAAATGGTTGTGATTTTCGGCCTTTTCAGGTCAAAAAGCATGGGAAAAAGTACAGAAACCTATGAAAATAAGAAAAAGTTGATTTTTGAACAGGGCTGTCCTATCATGCTTCTAATGGGCTTTCTACTATTAACATAACTGAAGAACTCCTTAGGGCTCCCCTTGCAGAGGCTTGCCACCCGTAGTTCTTCGTTACGTTTCGCTAGCCTAACCTTCGCCTTCACTTCTCTACACAGGCGGACATACGCTTCAGTGTTCTCGTGGGAACGATTGGCCTTCGCCCTCCTATACGCTACTTTCCTATTTCGGATAGCCGAAGCGATGTCACGATTGAACCACTTAGGCTGCGTTGAAGCAGGGGTGACCGGTTTTGAGGGTATGGCAGCAGACTGCAGCACCATAAACTCGTCCCGGAATGCACTCCACACTCCCTCAACATCGCCGCCGACCTCTAACCCCATCTCTCCTACGCTATCCCTGAGGCTAACAAAGTTCGCCCGCCGGGAGGGACGCACACACGGAACCTAATAAGACTGTGATCACTCCCGCCCAACGATTCGTCAACGGTGAGGCCAGTGACGAGGTTGCCTTCGGTCGTGAATACTAAGTCTAGAACGCTTTCGCCTCGTGTAGGCTCGTTGACCCACTGACTGAGGAAGTTCTCATCACCAAAGTCAACTAGCCTCCTCCCTTCAGCATCAGCAGTCCTGTTTTCCCACTTTATGCCGCGACAGTTGAAGTCTCCTAAAACTACACACACCCTATCCCCTAGCAGGCTACTGAGTTCGGTGTACAGGGCTGTATCCTCCTCGAGGAGGAGATGCGGAGGTCTGTACACCAAGATTAACCTATAGCTCGTCCCTTCCACATTCAGATCGACGCCAAGCAGCTCCCGTTCCGACCGGAACTGGCAGTGAACCGGACTCAACGCGTCTCTGACGTATATTAGTACCCCACCCCCCTCCCCACGGGTGCGGTCTTTGCGAAACATTCTATACCCGGGAATTTCGAACTCCCCAACGTAGTTCCTACGATCAGTATGAATCCAGGACTCGGTGATAGCAACGATATCCTGGTATTCTGATGCTAAGAGCGCCCGTAGCTCGCAAAACTTGTTCCTAATCGACCTAGCATTAAAAAGCATTGCACCGAGGGAGCCATCCCTATTCTGACCGCCCCCTAGCACGACCCGTTTCCCGAACAGCCAGGGCTGTCGGGAGTTGAAGAGCCCCTCACTAACGAGGGGACAACTTCCACAGGAGCCTGAGCCCCCTCCAACGTAGGAGGGTCACCCACCTGTACCTGGACGCACCCTTCAGTTAAAGGTACGTCCGCCACCGGCTCATCATCGTCTCTCCCCGGTGGGGCTCCATCATCTATCCCCGGACTCGACCTCACCATTCTGTATAGGTGCCGGTCGAGCAGCGCGCCTAGCACACCTTTACCCTTGTTATTGAGGTGGACACCATCCCTCTGGTAAAGGTCCCACCTACCTGAAAATGCGTCTAAGGGGTCAATAAACCTCACGCCCAGCGGGACGCACAAGTCTTGCACCCTCTCGTTGATGCCAATGTCCTTACTGAGTGCGTGGTCACTGGCATTCATTCGCAGTAAAATCCCCATTAACATTCCCCTGTCTGTCTTCAGTTTTAGATCATCCGCAAGAGACATGATCTCGGTGATGATCCCCTCTGAAAGACCTACCCTACCACCTTTGAGGAACAGGTCGTTGCCACCAGCGTGGACAACGATCGCAGTCCTCCGACTAGCCACGCGAGAGAGAGAGAGAGAGAGAGAGAGAGAGAGAGAGAGAGAGAGAGAGAGAGAGAGAGAGAGAGAGAGAGAGAGAGACTAAAAACTTAAGAGCAAAAGCCAAGAAGAGCATTATTTGTGGGCCTGGCAATGAATGACACTGACATACAGTATATCTGAGATAGCGAAACTGTATGCGCAGTTTCCTTTGACTTATTTACTGGAATGCGACCCAAAATGCTTTACCCAAGTTACAATATCGTATACTCTATTTATTTATCTTTCTTTCTCTTGAAATGGTTTTTGAAAAACAACTACAATTATTTATAATTACAGTTAATTACCTATTGCTAAAATACTTTCAATATTTGCAACGAAGGGATGATTTCTCCCCAGTTAATAGTTAAAGTAAATACGAGGAATACGCAATTGTATATAATATATTTGCATTTGTTTAGCAAATAAAATTATACTCTGTTCATCAGTAAAACCTGTATAACTCGGACTGATTGGAGGGGAGGGGAGTCCGAGGAAGAGAGGATTCCGTCTTATAGAGACGTGAATTTAAAGGATTGTAAGAACCCTATTTTAAAGTGTATAAATCAATAAAATGTACTAAAACAATATTTCTGAAAGAATAAAAAACAAATAGATAAACAAGTGGCAGCTTGTGAGGGTATCACGTGATGGCGTCGGTTTACCGCGTTGCTAAGGGGTATCGGTGTACTACGTAGTCACCTCGAACTTTACCTGTACAAATCGCGACAAATTCCGAGTTCTCCCGAGGGGATTATTTTCTGGTTCATAGAAGATTCCGGGTTATCCAGAGTGAGTTATACAGGCTTTAATATATATTATATATATATATATATATATATATATATATATATATATATATATATATATATATAACGGGTGCGGCAAAAGTAACGCCCTTTTAATAATTGTATCTTTATAGTTTTATACAGTATAACCAACCACACAATTAATTAAATTCCAGTTATTTTTTAGTTTTTACTGAGAAAGTACTTATTATTTTTCTTAAAATGCTGTATTTTTCTTAAAAACCTTATTATTTCTCTTAAAATGCTGTAATTGATTTATTTCCTTCAATAAAAGAGAATAAACTAAAAAGGGTGTTATTTTTGCCGCACCCGTTATATTATTTCAAGATGAATGGACGCTTCTGTTTTCTCTATATCATTATACAAAATTAAAAGTGACTCATAAGTCGGCCGTTTAATTTGTTTGCATCATCGTGGTTATTGAGTGTCAGTGTATTCCCAGTGATAATTTACTGAGTGAAAGTAAATACAAGTTAGTGTAGCCAAATAAATAAATAAATATATAAATATATTAGAAGTAGAAAACATCCAGTGAACTTAAACGCCCTCAGAGCAGTTTAACATGTAGACAAAGGCTGCGAAACCTGCAAGACGGTCATAAAACTCTTGTGTCTCGATTTCCCGAAAGGGAGAAAAATAGCCAGTTGCCAAGATCAGTCGAAAAGAGGAAGAGGAAGAGAAAAAAAAAAAAAGGCAAGAAATAAGAATAAGTAGAATAAATGTAAAAAGTGCTCTAGTGCCTCTCCAGGTGGAGAATTAAACAAAAGGAAGGAATTGAAAAAAAACAATTTTGGCTTTAAGAATTGTGCCACTGTATACACCTGTAACTGCGAAACGGAAAGTACTAGGGGCACTCAATATATTTTGCCCCATCCTTTTCTCTTAGCTAAATAATAGGCCATGGGGCTGAAATGTCTTTCGGGCCATAAGTTTCACCTTTCTGCTCTTCACATAACCGGATTTTTCCAGTTTGAACCTCCCCTCCTTGTATAAAACCGCTTTTAAACGCCCTTGTATAAAACCGCTTTTAAACGCCCTTGTATAAAACCGATGGTTAACGCAGTTTCGGAAATGAGGTCTGACAGTGATGTGCGTCGTAAACAGAGCTGTTAAGAGTTCTTAACCGTGGAGAAGGAAACAGTTAGAAATATGCACAAACGTCTACAAAACGTTTACGGAGATGCTGTTGCTGATCGAAGCACAGGTGGACACTGGTCTAAACGTGTGAGATCATCGGAGAGAGGGAGAGCCAGCCTCGATGATTAGCCACGCAGCGGTCGCCCGGCATCGGCTGTGACATCTCACACTGTGCAACGTGCTAACAGCATTATTCGATCAAATCGGCGCGTCACATACAAGGAGCTATCAGTGGAGCTAGGAATTAGTGAAGGAAGTGTGAATACGATAATTCAGCAACTGGGATACTCAAAAGTATGTTCACGGTTTGTTCCTCGCCAACTGACTGAAGATCACAAGGCTCAAAGAAAAGAAATTGCTTCCGAGTCGTTGATTCGATACGAGGCAGAAGGGGATGACTTCCTTTCACGAATTGTGACTGGGGATGGGACTCGGGTACACAACTCTGGACCTGAAACAAAGCGCCAATCCATGGAGTGGCATCACGCAGACTCCCCACGCAAGAAAAAGTTCAAAATGGCTCCCGCTGCAGGAAAGGTTATGGCCACCATCTTCTGGGACATGAAAGGGGTGATTCTGGTGGACATTATGAAGAAAGGACAAACAATCAACTCAGAGGCATATATTGCTACCCTCCAGAGACTCCAGAGACGTATAAAGCGAGTTCAACCTGAGGGAAAACTGGAAGACACGCTTCTTTTGCACGATAACGCAACACCACACAACATTAGGAAATAACCCAAATTACACTAGAGAAATAGTCCACCTCATAAGGCAACGTAACAACCTCAAACATAACACACAAACACCACACACACAAGCCATAAAACAGCAGATACAACAGCTCAACACAGAAATAAACAACAAACTTAAAGAAAAACAAACAAACATTTAGGGAATTCATAACACTAAACCACTCCACAGGTACATCCAGGCTATACAAGATTATGAACAGCATTACCCACTCTAACAGCGGCATTCACGCCTCACACGCGGCTATCTGTCGCAGCCAAAATAATATCCCAACATATACACAACAAGCTAACATTCTAGTTAATCACTACGCAAAGTCACTTAAACAGAGCCAATAACCAGAAAAACGCAGACAGACAAACAGCCAGACACAAGAAAACCTACAGACTCGACACGAAGATCATCAAAAACATCAAGAATTCGAAAGCTACTGGACCAGACAACATATCTAACATACACCTTAAACACTTGGGTCCACAGGGAATACTAGCTCTCACAAATATCAGCACATATTCAAACTAACACTGTATTATTCCTGACACGGAAACAAGGTAAAATTATTACACTACTCAAACCAAACAAATATCCAACAGAACCAGCTTCCTATAGACCAATTACTTTACTATGCACACCTTCCAAAGTAACAGAAAGACTAATCTTACAAATCACCAACCCACACACCATTATCGCCTACTCAACATGGATTCAGACCTCACCACTCAACCACGACATTACTCACTAACCTCACGCAGCGCATCATGGATGACATCAACTCCAGACGACCAGCTCAAAGTACACTATTAGCAACAATAGACATTATTAAAGCATTTAATGCTCTCCCACGCTTCCCTCTCATAAACAAAATACTCAACACAAACATGCACACTAACACCAAAAGGTGGCTGAGCAACTATCTTTCAGGAAGATACTCACATGTCACATTTAATGGCAAGTCATCCAAAAACAAGCTTTTTCCGAACGGGGTCCCTGAAGGCTCTGTTCTCTCACCAACACTATTCAACTTACACATGCATGACATTCCAACACCCATAGATAACAAGCTTACCTTATCATCATATGCAGATGACATCACTAACATCCACCCACAACAACATCGACACCGCTACAAATAACCTACATACATACATAAACAGTATACAAGACTGGCTCACACACAATAGACTCAAAGTAGCGACCACAAAATCAACAATCACCTTGCTCACAAGCAACACAAAAGAACACCAGATAACTCCACAGCTTACACTAAACACCAGGTAACTCCACAGCTTACACTAAACACCAACATTCCACACACTCACAGGACCAAAATACTTGGGGTCACATACAACACATCATTATCTTTTGCAAACCACATTCAGGACTTTAAAAACAAATGTACGTCAAGACTTAACACGCTTAGGGTACTAACAGGCACAAACTTTGGACACCAGTAGGAAACAACATCACTCATTTACAAACAATATATTCGCTCAGTTATGGACTATGCTAGCCCATGCTGGGCACCCATTATCTCAAACACACACAAACACCTTACAGACAATACAAAACAACGCACTTCGTATCATTACAGGATGCACTCAAACAACACCAATAGAACACCTGTACACAGAAACAAAAATACTGAAAGTTAGGGAACATTTAGACATTGAGGGGAACACAATTCATGGCAGCAGCGACAACTAACCCATAACACCCTTGCCACTACATGTACAATTATGCACCGACACCTCGCACCATTAAGGTAACACCAGACACACATTATAACCAAATACTCCATTCCATACCACGCCCCACAGATATCACACAGTACAGAAAAAACACACACACACACACACACACACACACACACACACAAAGCACTGACACGACTCGGTCCGAATGCGGTCCTAGGTGCGAAGCCGCCAACCATTAACAGGTCAGAGATCAGCCTGAGCAGATCGGATCGAGTTAACTTAGCACGATTCCGATGTGCACATCACCCCAACTTACAGACATATAAACACAGACTAGATAACTCCACAGACGATACCTGCCACCTGTGCCAGGACACACCACAAACAATTGAACACATTATGACAGACTGTACCACTCTAGCACAACAACGAACACAACACAACATCACGAGTGCGCTGAACCTCTGGTCCACTCCGGAGAGGGCGATCGGTTACCTGCGTGCCGCCGGCTTGCTCGATCAGGGTGGGCTGATCGGCTAAACAACAACAACAAGAAGTTTGCAAACAAGAGAGGTCATCACAAAAATACGCTTGACTGTGTTACCCCAACCTCCATACAGCCCGGATCTGGCACCTTCAGACTTCCATTTGTTTGGGCCAATGAAGGATGCTATTTGTTGAAGAAAATTTCAGAGTGACGATGAGGTTGTTCAGGAGGTTAAGAGGTGGCTCCAGCGGAACCCAGCGGACTTTTACCAGCAAGGAATAAAAACCCTTGTTTAGAGGTGGAGGAAAGCCGTAGAAAAGGATGGAGACTATGTGGAAAAATAAAAACTTGAAAAAAGGTATGTAGCTACTTGTGTACAAAATTTTTGGAACTTACAAGGAAACTTGGAAAGAAAAAAAAAAGGTGGGGCAAAATATATTGAGTGGCCCTCGTAACAAAACCAGGGGTCCGAAATAAGTTCTCTGCACCGCACTTAAACATTACGATTGCATCACATCTGGAAAGAAAGGACAGAAAGGTAATGAAGAGAAAAAAACAAAATCATTGATCTCTACGGCTACGTTTGTATGAAATGCATATAGATGAATAGAAAAGCATTGCAAACTGGGCTGGAAAATAATAAAAACGAAAATGGATCCAAATTTGGTTGAGGAAAGAAATTCTACTGATACATCAACGGAACACCATGATGAGGCAGATCACGCTGAAAATAACATAAATGGGGTACACAACACTGAGAACAACGCATTAAAGAGAACAGCAGAAGAACATTTAGACGAAGGAATACAAACGATATACACCAAAGGCTAAAAATTCACCGAGTTGAGAAGAAGGAATGCTGGAACAAGAGATTGAATTGTACCATATCCAGAAGGGTATGTCTGAAAACGTATAAGAATCCAAAAGACGGACCATAGGCGAATATTACAAAACTGGTTCGTGCAAATTTGACTCCAGATGCATATATAACCAAAGGATGTTTTTACATGGTGAGGAATGAAAGTTGTAGATGCGGAACAAACTGCTATTATTTCCACTCTTCTCTGTGTAGACATTCAATTAGGGAGAAAAATGTCTAAATATGGAGTGCCCTTACTTTCACACTAGTAAAGGTAATCAAGGAAGAGACAAAGCGAAATAACAGCTTAAAACCTAACTAAAAGAAGTAACAACAGTGCCAATGAAGTATATTTCTAGAAGAAATAAGAACGATAAAAGAACAACTGTCCCTTTTAATGAAAAAAGACAACTTCGCAGATATATGTATCCCAGCAATGTATACACGACCCTCCCGTCCAACACTACCTAGCGTTAATTCAACAACCACAATGGTACTAAGGGCCGCACCCCCAGTATTCTCAAATGCAACGGCGCATATTCTCAATAACACCGAACAGGAACCGTCAAAATCGACCATTATCCAAGACAACCGAGCACCAAGATTGTTAACCCTGTAAATTTATCATATTAAACACAAATGTACACTCTCTGTACACTGATCAAGCAGACTGCAAATTACAAAACTTGCAGAATTTCACTCTAAAAACAAACACAAATATCATATGCCTAACGGAAACAAAACTTCCATAAATGTGAAAAAGGCTATTAAAATTTCAGTGAAGACGCTGAAATAGCAACAACGGACTACAGTATATACAGAGCGGATAGATTTGCTAGGAAAGGAGGAGGCTGTTGCAATTATATGATGAGCACACACACACACACACACACGTGAATTGAGAGGTAAACAAATCAAACCGCACAGTCGAAATTCTTATTTTAGAAAGTACTGAACCTAAAATCGTTACAAATGAAATAGAAAACACGCTAAAATCACTCAAAACCCCAGCAGCAAATATTTTAATGTGTCGGGTTCTTAACTTCCCATTCATAACATGGAAGAAAAATGATGAAGTTATGTATGTTGAAAGGTTTCATGGTAACACTACAAAGATGAAAGCACTCAGGCAATAATGTTATTACGAGTGGATATTATAGACCAGTGGTTCTTAACCTGGGGGGCGCGCCCCCCTAGAAACAGGAATTTCTCTAATTGTATTTGTTATCTCTTAACGAGAGCATGGGCTAATATTGAGAAGTTATTGAGAATTATTTTGATTGAAGGGGGGCGTGGAGGGAAGGACCAATTCCTAGAGGGGGCATGGTAGTAAAAAGGTTAAGAACCACTGTTATAGACCTACCCAGGAAATCTGTGAAGCGGCTAGAAGAGAACGTTTTGGATTTAATTTTTACAAATAACAATGACATAAGTGAAAATAAAAAAGTAATGCACTCCAATTTCTCTCACCCTAACCTAATCAACATCCAACTAAAGTTAGCTACCAGGAGACCTAAAACGCACCCCAAAGAGAGAGAAGGAATATTTGAAGGTTTAAATATAAATTCCAAGAAAGGAATTTAAATGTGGATTTAAAGAGAGTAAATTTGGAAGTGCTACTTCATGAGAAGACTCTAGAAGAAATACTAAACTAAACTAAACCCTCATTGCTGAAACATATTCCGAAGAGACAAAAAATGAAAACGTAAACTCTTGAGAAAAATCAAAACAGTAATTAGACAACGGAAACAAACAGTAAAAAATATCCACGGATGCAAAACTGAAGCAAGGAGACAGGCTGGTGAGAAAACTATGCGAAACAGAAATAAACCTAAAAATTCACCCACAAGACAAACGAGGAGGAAAATAAAGTAGCAGAAAACATAAAAAATAGCCCAAAATACTTTTATACGTTTGCGAAAAGAAAAATGTAATGTAAAGAGAGTAGTGGTCCTTTAAAAGATAGAGCAATCGAATACACAAATGACCCAGAAAAATTGAGCGCACTCATACTCGAGTGAGGTGGTGTTTTACCCTGAATAATTACGATACCGACTTCGATTACTATGGACATCTGCAAAAGACACAGCTCAACATCAAGCGATTCGTCTACGGGATCGAAAAGAGCGAGAGTGGAACGCCTCATCTACAAGGATATCTGGTGATGTTCAATAGACGAAACCTGCAATGGCTCAAAGAAATTTTACCTCAGGCTCACTGGGGTTTCGCTCAAAGATTCCCAGCGATTAACTATAGGTATTGTATTAAAGACGGAACATATAAAACATTGGGTTCATGGGAGCCTGAGATTAACTCGAGGAAACGAATTAATTCATCGCGAATTTCAACGGAATGTCTCCTGCGAGGACTTCTAGAACCTAGCCGCACAGATCTATGCAACACAGGGCAGTACATTGGAAGGAAAAGGGCGCTTGATGAGCGAGTTAAGGAATTACGTTAATCGTTAATCGCTGGGATCTTTGAGCGAAACCCCAGTGAGCCTGAGGTAAAATTTCTTTGAACCATTGCAGGTTTCGTCTATTGAACAGCTCCAGATATCCTTGTTGATGGGGCGTTGCACTCTCGCCTTTTTCGATCCCGTAGACGAATCGCTTGATGTTGAACTGTGTCTTTTGCAGATGTCCATAGTAATCGAAGTCGGTATCGTAATTATTCAGGGTAAAACACCACCTCACTCGAGACATGTAGAGCAGACAATGAAAAATAAAATTTGGAGTGAGATGAGACGGATGGGCGTTTATCGCGTTTGGATTCAGATTATCTATGACGTAAACCCTCTAATTAGTGTAAACAACCACTGATATGTACGCTGATATGTACCCACCATGCCTGGGCAGCAGGAACAAAAATACTAATGCAAAGGATAAAAATACTGATTGCGCATTTTTAATTTATTACATACCAATAAATTGTTTAAAAGACAAATAATAAGTAGTTTTAACATAAAAAGATGATTTAGTATTATTTGTCTTTTAAACAATTTATTGGTATGTAATAAATTAAATTGCGCAATCAGTAAAAGATGGAGCAATCGAATACACAAATGACCCAGAAAAAATGAGCGAACTCATACTTAAGGAACAATTTAACTCGCTGTCCAGCCCCCGAAGTCCGAGAAGAAGGTAGAAAATCCAGATGAAGTCTTTAGCATACATACAAATCAATCAAAAACAAGTTCGGACACGAATCTACTGATGGATTTCGAGTTCTTGGAAGGAGACGTAATTAAGGCTTTGTCACAAATACATGAAAATTCAGCACCAGGGCCAGACACATGGAGTTAGGAATCTTGGGATAATAATGTCATCAGATTCAAACTTCAGAGAGTACTATAACATTAAAATTATAACAGCTAGAAAAAGAATGGGAATTATCTGGAGGAGCTTCCACAGCGGAAAAGCAAACGTCATGATAAAATTATGAAAGAGTTTAGTCCAGTCAATAATTGGGTATCGCTTAGTATCCCAAGCCTATAAAAAAACGACACACTCCAAACATAGAAGCCGTACATAGGACTTTTACGTCTAAGATAGAAAAAAACGAAAGATGAAGACTTCTGGGTCTCGACTACAATCCCCGAAACTCTACTCCCTGGAATGAATAAGCGAGCGGTACACATTAATATAAGGAAAATACTCGAGGGTTGTGTCCCAAATCTTAGAAATGAAATAGAAACGCAGTGTAATGAGAGAAGAGGCAGATTGCAAGGAGGAGATTGTAGACACCAATCGCCCAGGGAGGTACTCCCGGGGGGATGTTAGGCAGGAGACAGGGAATGCTGGAACTCCCGTTTCTCCCGTTACTGTCCTTCTTAGCTGATCTTTTCCTGTCTCATCTACCCTGTGAGCAGTCCGGCATACTCTCAAACACACACACGCATTTTATACGCTACACAATCTTTCCAAATTTGTAAAAAAAAAAAAATAATCAGACCTTGATTTTCTCTCTCTTTCTTATAAAGGGGGGGGGGGACATTTTTGCGAGCACCCGCCCTTGGCCCTTCCTTTCTGCATAAAAAAAAAGATTCTGTCCTGTCCCAGCTGGGGTGGGACAGAGGGTCATGAAAACGAGGATGGAAATTATCCTCAGAATACGAGGCCCAAAACTCTTAAACGTGCTGCCATAAGAATTGAGAAACCTCAAGCACACTAATCTAAATAATTTCAAGAACCAGCTGAACAGGTTTTTGTGCAAAATTCCTGACCAGCGATACGTGGTTGGCGATAAAGGCAGGAGGAGAGCGGAAACCAATTCCCTCCTTCACCAAATTCCGCAAAAACAGACAGGATGTTGCAGAGCGACCGACCTCAAGTCGATCCTGAACTGTCGTTGAAAGCCATCATAAGTATATATATATATATATATATATATATAATAGTATATATATATATATATATCATATATATAATATATATATATATATATTAGTAATATATATATATATATATATATCATGCCTATCACAACTAATAGAACACTACAACAATATCCTAGATGCATTGCGAAGGCAATGACAACTACGATGTTATATACACAGATTTTGCTAAAGCTTTCGACAAATGTGACCATGGTATAATAGCACATAAAATTAAATATATGGGAATAACATGCAAAGTGGGAAAATGGATCTACAACTTCCTCAGAGAACGTCTGCAGGTCGTCAAAATTCAAGGTATATCATCATCAGAATCGGAAGTACGCAGCTCAGTACCACAAGGGACAGTACTGGCCCCACTCCTGTTCATTATCATGCTACAGACATAGACAGCGGAGGTAAACAGCAACAGTATAGTAACATCCTTTGCAGACGATACAAAGATCAGCAGAAAAATCAGCGATGTACATGACGTGGAGGTCTTGCAGAGGGACACGAACAAAATATACAAATAGTCAGAAGACATCATCATCTCATTTAACATTTATAGTAGAAAAAAAGAACTTAGACTGCATATTATGCTCCAGATAGACAGGAAATTCAGAGAAGCACGAAAGCGATCGATCTCGGGATAATAATGACAGATGATGCGAAATTCGAAACACAAAATCAGATAGCGATAAATAAAGCAAAAAGAGTCGCCGGACAGGTACTAAGAACTTTCAAGGGAAGGGACAGGACAGTAATGATTTTTCTGCTAAAAACACTGATTATACCAAAACTTGAATACTGCTCAGTTTTGACGTCCCCATATAAAAAGGAAGAAACTAATAAACTAGAATAAACGCAAAGGGATTTCACAGCCAAGATTGATGGCTGCAAAGAACTCAACTACTGAGAAAGACTACGTAAACTAAATCTGTACTCCCTGGAAAGAAGAAGAGTGTGTTACACCATAATCTACATATGGAAAATGATCGAAAAACTGGTACCAAACCTAAAACTAAACCAATTACCATTCAAACAACACTGGAAAATAGGAAAGGCAGAATGTGTAGTGTTCCCAAATTAAAGGCCCGACAAGGGACCTCCTCAACTCTGAAGGAAAATAGCTTGGTTGTCAGGGGGGGGCCAAGACTTTTCAACCAGCTTCCAAAGGACCTCAGAAACGTAACGGGGGTCAAAGTTGAAATCTTCGAGAGAAGACTGGATGCCTGGCTCAGGACGGTACCAGATGAGCCGGGCGTGCCTGGCTATGTACGGTGGAGTGGAGAGCGCAAGAAAGCAACTCGCTCCTCGACCAAGCCAGACCTAGAGGTGGGGCCACCAGCTTGACCTCCGTGTGAAGAAAGACCAACGCACGAAACAACATAAGGTTCATAAGGTGTGTGTGTATATATATATATATATATATATATATATATATATGATGAATTTCACAATTAAACATGTGAAATGAATGAATGATGTAAACCTTTTTCCTCGTGGGTTTAGAGCATATTATATACATACATACATACATTATATATATATCTTTTCTATATACAAGATTCATTAAAAATTACGAAATGCAGTGTTGGTGTATATATACAAAGATAAAGTACACAAAACATGTTCCCCTAACGCGTTCGCTCTCATTTACATTGTTTTCACGGAAACATTCTTTTGCGGACTCGCTCGCAATGTTTTGAGGTTTGCGATCAGAGTTGAGCAACAATGTCCTTACTAACAGCGACGTTACTGACGATGTTACTCTTTTAGTAACGTCAGTGGTGACGACACTACTTTTCAAATTTTGATAACGTTTTTGGTAACGTCGTTAAATTTTTAGTCAAAACAACGCGTTACTCGTTACTTTTTAAATTCAGTAAAATTAACCAACAGCAATTAGTAGAATATTGAGTCGCAACAATAACAACTTTGGGATCACCTGAAGATCAGGGCCCCCAGCCTTTGTTAGTTAGCCTTATAAGGCTAACTAACGAAAATATCACGACTTAACCTAACCAATCGTTAGGTCAACTATACGCCCTTGACGATTGGTTAGGTTAAGTCGTGATATTTCAGGTGATCTTCAGGTGATCCAAACTTTGTTTTATTATTTCACATTAATTGATATGCTACTTATTAGTCATTTTGGTCATTTGTACGTCTTTTTCTCGTATTGTGTTAGTCATATTTTACTCTTACTTTGAATATTAAAAAGCAAAAAATGAATGTAGTTTTTTTCCATTGCTATTCACCAACCTCACAATATATAATTTGTTTTTCTGTCTTGAGTTGAATGCTCGCAGTTCAATTTTGTATACATATACTGTATATAATATAATAATATACGATGTACATGTATTATATACAGAAAACAGATATGCGTTTGAAAAATAACGAGTAACGAGTCGTTACGCGTTACATTTTTAAATAAGTAACGACGCTACTTCTGTGGCAAGTACGGTAACGGCTAAAGTAACGTCACTACTTTTTTCTTGTACCGTGCCCAACACTGTCTGCGATAATGCAAATGGGCGAAGTTACTTAATGTTGTGCTTTTAATACACACCTTGGATCTGCACGCGCTTCTAGACTGAGAATGCCACTTAAAATACTTACTTAGATTAAAACTGGTCTAATCTTCGCTGTCCTACAAAAGTAATGTTGGATATAGTGATGTAAAAAAAACGTTTTTTTTGTTTTTTGTTGTTTTTTTTGTCGTTTTTTGTTTTTTTTTTTTTTTTAATAATTAATATAGATATTGCCAATTTAATTATAAGGTATACTTTTGCAATGATATATATTATAAAAATAAATAAATAAATAATAAAATAGGCCATATGGTACCAGTATAGAATGTCCTTTTCAGCCTATTTACAGAAAAAACTGGCCTCTTTCTTGCACTGAAAGTCTTGTATCTTGAGATCCATTAAACTTGCGAGAACACTGGCTGGGAGCTGACTGCCCATTGTCCAACCTTTCCAGGACTCTCCCATCCATGCCTCGGATTTTGAATCTCCCACTTAACTATCCTTTAGACCCGCGATGACATATTCCCCCCCCACGAGACCATCCATATATATATATATACATACACATACACCCATATACATATATACCAATATATACATAAATACTTATATACACATTTATATCTATTGTATACCCCATACACATGCATACATCCAGAATTCCAGATACATACGCATGCATACTCACATATATACCTACACAAACTCATACACCTCTATTTCGCCCTTTCATTACCTCCGAGATCATTTAGCACATACAGTAATATCCATACAGCCAAAAGAAACCAATTAAGCACAGACAGAGCAGCAAAGCTAGTATTTATATCCCAAAATGCAAAATTCCAAGAAAGTGAAGTAAAACATGGTGCTACATTGGCTTCGTCAACATCCAAATCTGCAATAAATACCAGTACCTGTGATATTGAAACTATTTGCTTTAATCAATCTAGTGATAATGATTCTTCAATGGAAATAGAATCAGATAATGAAAGTTAAACAGCATTAGGTTAACACAAAGGTTAAAGAAAGAGATGAACATTTATATATTTTTTATTTTTCTATTTGGAATTATATATATATATATATATATATATATATATATATATATATATATACACTGGTATTCTTGCCAATCACAATTATATCTATTGTTTTATACCAGTATTATGGATATTATACCAGTACCTGTGATATTGAAACTAGCATATATGCTCTACCCAATCTAGTGATGATTCTTCCATGGAAATGAAGGTTAAACAACATTAGGTTAACAAAAAGGTTCAAAAAAAGGTGAATATTTTTTTTTTCTATCTGGAATATATATACTAGTACTCTTGCCAATCACAATTATGTATATTGTTTGAAATGAGGAAGAATGTTTTATGTTCTAGTTAAAAAATATAGGTATATACATATAAAAAATGAGGGTTTGTTTTTCCTTTCTATTATATACTTTTTGTGTGATTCAGTTTTTCTAAAAGATGACTATATACATATACTAGGTATAACCGTATAAGCATGGTAGTATAGTAAATTATAGGTAATACTAATATACTTATTAGATTAAAGGAAGAAAAATATGGAATAAGTTTAAAACAATAAAAAACAAAAAAAAACAAAAAAAACAGACTATCTTCGTTTTAAACAAAAAAAACGACAAAAAAACAAAAAAAACGACACAATAAAAAACGACTCACATCACTAGTTGGATATAGTTTTAAATGCCTCCCCATCCTGCATGGACGAATTTATTTACTTTTGTTAGCTTCGAACAACTGTTCTGAATTGACTCGCGTTCGTGCGTGGGTGTGCATGCGTGTATATGAAACAAGCGTGTACAGTATATACGATATTTTGTCGACGTGAAATTCTAATGACGAATGCCCTGTGAATTACATAAGGGTAAGATAGGTTAGGTTAAATTAGATTAGATTAGGAATGATGAAATGCTCCATTTATAAACCTTATGTGCAGGAATATATTATTTTAAAACAATCAGAGTTGGAATGTTTTTATTCCCTCGCGATTCGTTTCCTCGTGAAGAAAGGAAAGAGCATTAACTTAAAAAGTGATAAATTGTCAAATAAGAAGCATCTCAACAGTGTATTTGTACAAAAAAAAAAATTACAAAGAAAATAAAGTTTTAAAATGAGCAGAGCGAGTGAACTTTGTCTAGATCAGGGGTGGGGAACCTTTTTTCATTGGAAGGCCGCATTTCCTTTAACCAAGACCCTATTAGGCCGCATGCTGAGAATTTAACATATACAGTACAAGAAAATGTCATATTTTAGTCTACAATCTACATATTTACTAATTTTAAATCAAACTTGATAATACGTGAGGACTTTTATAATAAATAAAAAAATTCAGCAAGTGCACATTTATTTTTGGGGGGAATAATTGACAATAGAACTAATATTAAGTGAAAAATTATATTAAGTGAAATGATGTTAATATGATATTAAGTGAAAAATTATATTAAGTGAAATGATGTTAATATGATATTAAGTGTAAAATGATATTAAGTGAAAAAGTGATAAACCATTTAATGACTTTTTTGTGACTGCTTATTGCGGGACGGGAGTCGTACATTTGGTTCCAACATCGTTGACCGTAGTTTTAGTTCGTCCTCCAGGTGAATATTCGTCATCTGAGATCTCAAGCGCCTTTTGATTTGAGTCACATATGAAAACGTTGATTCACAACAGTAGGTTGTGCCGAAACAAGACAACATTCGACGAGCATGTTGGCGCAGACGTGGGTATTCAACGGCACTTTTCCATATTTCAACAGGATCCTTCTTAGTATCAAATAGAGACAAGGATATTATCTTCTAATAGCTCAATCAACTCCATCTGTAAATCTTCAGGTGCTTTGGAGACATCAACCAGGTGTGGTTCGAAAGCTAGTTTCAGTGTGAAGTCAAGTTTCTCAAAATCTTCAAATCTTTCATCGTATTCTTCAATCAGGGAGTCTAGGACAGCTGTATATTCTTTCACATCGCATTCCCTTAATGATTTGCTTGTATCTTCATCAATTACCTTTGCCAGTTCAGGGAAGTGTTCAGCTGAAAGTTCCGATCGGGTAAGGATAGTTTTGAAAAAGCGCAACTTCCTCCGAAAAGCCTGGATTTTTTGCCACATTTCAAATATGGATTTAGTTTTACCTTGCAAAGAAATATTCAGGTAATTTTGCTTTGACATTACGTCATACAAAAATGCAACATTTCTACAGAAATCCTTTTTTGACAATTCACATGGTTCATTGAGTTCCTCAAAAAATCTTGTGATTTGTTTTCACAAAGACAAAAGTTTTTCAAAGACTTGCGCACTTTAGAATGATACGGAAGATCCACAGTGAATGTTTCATCATCAAGCATAAGCATATTGCGAAACTGGCGATGTCGTGATGCATTTGCTCTAGTGTAGTTCACAATACGTATAACTTTACTTAATGTGTCACTTAAAACAGTAGATTTGGCACAGAGATTCTGTTGATGCAAAATACAGTGAAAGGAAATCAAGCTATCTGGATTTGGCAGTACTTTTTGTAGTAGCACAACAAATCCTGCACATTTTCCTCTCATGGAAGGTGCACCACCTGTGCATACACTTACTAAATTACATAAATTCAGTTTCGCTTCACGGCATTTTTCTTTGAAGAGAGACAAGACGTCAATTTCACGTGTCTTCCCCGTAAGGGTACCCAAAGCCAGTAACTCCTCGTAGTATTGAAAATCTGCAGTTATAACACGAATAAAAAATGACACTTGCGCTGAGTCAATAATATCAGTGAACTCATCCAAGGCAATCGAATAATAAGTATTTTCGCTTTGGCATATTGTATGAAGTTGTTCAGTTACATTGAGGGCTAATTCATGTTGCCGATCAGTTATGGTCCTTCTTGAAAGAGGTAGTTGTTTGTATTTGTTAACTTTGTCTGAATCTAAAGAGGCTACAACTTCAACAATGCATTCTTTTATGATTTCCACATCACTATATGGCTTACCTCTTTTTCCAAGTAATATGCTACTTTATAAGTTGCTTCAGTGATTTCAGTCCCTAGGCCTGACATCGTTTTAAATACTTGCTGTTGTTGCTGCTTTTGAAGTTTCATCTTCGTAAGTGCAGACTTTCGGGGTTCTCCTTCCAATATAGCATACTTGTGGTTCTTATGAGTTGCATAATGCTAATATGCATTGTGTTTCTTCACTGTTGCAATTATGGCGTTGCAGAGCAAACACATCATTTTAGCTTTTTCAGCAACTATGAAATACTGCAATTCCAATTCTTCATGGAATACTCTGTTCTCTTCCTTTAATTTTCTTTTCACAGTTTTTGACATGATTAGGGTACCAGAAGATTTATAAATAAAAATGGTACACGAATTGATCAAAGATTTACAGTTTTAAAGGAAACAAGCGTGCGTGTCACTATCGGAGAATCGTCAGTAACTGTCATCCAGTCGAGTTGATCGTTGATAGGTAAGGGCGTAAGCCGTAAGGCAACTCTGCCAGTTTCAACTGGCAGCGTTGCCATATTTCCTATTGTTCAAGCCATAAAGAAGGCTTGTATGTGTAAGAAGCAGTGAAGCTGAAACCATGATCTAATGAAATAGCCTAAAGCCCTAAAGGGGTATCAGTTGCTGTCCATTATCGTACGGTATGAATTCTGAATGTCAAATAGGCAGAAGGCCGCAACTAGTACCCCAAAAGGCCGCAGGTTCCCTACCCCTGGTCTAGATTCTCCTTAAAACTATTTAAGAACAATGTACTTCACTCGAGACAAAAAAAAAATTCACTAATTGAAGTTGAACAGAAAATCTCGTCTCGAGCATTCAGTTCAAATGAACAAACAACAATAAGCAAAAGAAGAGTACCCGCTATCAATCTCTGAAGTGACGGTATGAAAATTAAATGGCAAGATTAACTGTGTGTAATATTTTATGTAAACACGCATTACTCCATCGCTCGTTATATATTAAACTTCGAACCTCAATCTCTCTCTCTCTCTCTCTCTCTTCTCTCTCTCTCTCTCTATTGAAAATTGAGAATTTTGAGTTTGTTGCAACAAAGACGCAAATGCAAGAAACGTCCGTAGAGAACTTTCTTTTTCCGGATCTGTCCCAGACGGGCTGAAATTAATGAGCTCAATGCATCTTTCCACAAGACACACACACACACACACACACACACACTAAATATATACATCCAGTATATTCGTGGGATTCGTAGTCAGCGATGCTAACCACACCACCACATCCACAAACCAAGGTTATAAATATACAGGGTGGCGCAAAAGTCGTGCACCATAGGAATTTCAGTGATGACATTATTTTTTGTTTTAGGTAGGAGATGGCTGCGAAATTAACAATAGACGAGAAGGTGAGCTTTGTTTTAATGTATGAAATACCAGTTACTAGAAATCGATCAATGGCTACAGAATTTAAATTCTGTACCGATTCATCGATTTGTAGTACCTGGTATTCCATACATTAAACCAAGCTCACCCTCTCGTCTATTGTTAATTTCGCAGCCATCCCCTACCTAAAAGAAAATATATATATTATAGTTAACACTGAAAATTCCCATAGTACGCGACTTTTGCGCCACCCTGTATATATATAGATCGACATCTACTTATCTAGTTAAAATACCCCAAAGATAAATAAATACAATTGTACCCTTTAAATTATGAAATTCAATCTATTCAACACAAATTCCTTCCAATTACACAAGGGTAAAATATAAACAAACAAATGAAAGCAAGATAAACGCTGAATGTCCTCCTCCTTCCTTCAAAATTGAGGGACTCAGTACCCTTTTTAAATGCATGAGTAATGACCTCTCTCCATCCCCTTGAAGCGAAAAAAAAAAAAGGGGGTCCATTTTGAATTTTAAATTCGCGCCCAATGTTTTATTCAATGAATCTTTTTGGAAAAGGTGAAAATACAAGAAGGTATTAATATTTATACGACCTTTGAGAAATCTTTTTTGATTTACAGATGAAAAGAAATGAAAGTTTACAAAATCCCGATTCTGAATATTTCATTAGTAATTAAAAACAAAAACAGGCCGAATCTTGGTTATTTTATTATAAAGTCCTTTACAATTTTTTCAGTATCTATTTTTTCGACACACTCATATTCTTTTCTGTCCAATTCTTTAACGAAAGGGTTAATCGGTATTTTCAATCTTTTATCTACTCAACCGGTCAACTATGGAACAATCTTCCTGAATCCATCTTTCCCCCTGTCTATGACCTCCAATCTTTCAAACGTAGTGTCTAAGCATCTCGAAAACCCTGTACCTTGAGTTTGGCTCTCTTCTACTATGGAACGGGGGGGGGGGGGATTCGCCCTTGGCCCTTCCTTCCTGCATTAAAAAAAGATAAAAATAAGAATATGCTATTAGGCCTTTAATATTCACCCGTTACACCAGATCACAAATGGTAAAACAATATATATATATACAGGGCGTCCCAAAAAAATGTATACACACTTTAAATAATTATAAAGGCAGTGTTTATTAAAATACATTTCATTTTCAAAATGTAATAGAATCTACAGACATTATTTAATTGTTTTGTCAACGCCTGTTTTCAAACTGACGTCCGTTCTGGTCCAGGCATTGCTGATAACGCGAAGCAATGGAATCGCAAACATCACGAAACATTTCGTTTGGTATTTGTGTGCATTCTCGTTCAATGGCTGCTCTCAATTCAGCGACTGTTGCAGGTTTTATAGCGTAGACTTTGTCTTTTAAGTATCCCCATAAAAAAAGTCTAGTTGTGTGAGGTCTGGTGAACGCGGAGGGTATTCTACGAAACCCCTTCGTCCAATCCACATCACATCGTGCCAAGTACCACTCGCAATACTCCACTCTTCGGTCCGGATCATCTTCATTAATAGCATGGACTAATCTTGGAATGTAACTTTTCTATTGACAGCGCTTCAAAATGCGTTGGACAGACGATTCTGAAATTCCTACCTCACGACTCGCTTGCCGCACAGATTTTCTTGGACTTTGGTGATACGTTTCCAGTACTCTTTCTTGCTTTGTGGGGCTTGTCGATGTCCGTGGTCTTCCGGAACGCTTCTTGTGGACATTCTGAACAGTTCCATCGGCTTCAAACTTATCTCTAATTCGAGTGATGGTAAGTCGCGTTGGTGGATCTGTTTGAAACTCCCTCCTAAACTGTCTTTGCACTTCAACTGCGTTTTCACACTTCCAGTAGCATTTTAGAATGAATTTCCTTTGTTCAAAGCTTAGTCTGACTGCCATTATTAATTCTAATGGGTTTAACTTGGAAAGAAAGAAACATCAATTGAGCTATCAGCTGTTAAAGTGTGTATACATTTTTTGGGACGCCCTGTATATATATATATTTTTTTTTTATTGATGAAACGATTCCAAAATTTGGCCGATGCCAATTCGAAGAAAAACTGCCGATACCGATGCCGATTCTTTGGCTATATTTAAAAAAATCAATTCCCTTCATAAATTTTACTAATGTGAAAACTTTTAATTTTCTTATTTTTACATTTCAAATTTGTTTAAATGCTTTTCTTGGCTCACTTCACCATATACAGCACCAGAATTTGTTACTCATATACCGTAGCTAAAATGATGTTAAATAGTTTTATTACTCAATAAAATAAAATAATTTTATTTTAGTTTCATAAATTGAATACCAATATTTAAAGTAATTGGTTTTCCTTATGTTGAATGTATTTTCTTCAACAACGTCAACAACAAAATTTTCATTAAATTTCAAGTCCCTGGTAGGCAATTTGAATAAAAAAAAAATTTATATACAATTTGGGTTTATAAGATTATTAAAATACTTAAAGTCAACATAATAAGATGGTTTAATATATAAATTGTAAAGTACAACTTAATATAGAATTATTATTGATAAGAGAATCGGTAAGAGAATCGGCCAAATTTGTCTGATACCGATACCCAAAAACTGGCCGATTCTGCCGGTGCCGATTAATCGGTGCACCACTAATATATTATATATATGGGATGAATTTCACACTTAACCGCGTGAAATAAATGAATAATTCAAACGGAATGCAAAATATGAGAGAGAGAAAGAGAGATTCAGTTTGATTTTCTTTTAAGTCGGAACGAGAACCAACATCGAAATGGAATTTTTTCTGGATGGAATCGAAATTGCAATCCATTGCCAACTCAATTCCATGGCTCTCTTTTTCAGAACAGAATTGAAAATTAATAGACTTCTTTATAGTTGGATTTGCCCAGTGATGCCTATATGATATGATGGCTGTTATACGATACGTACCGCAGCAATATTACTTATCGTGAAGAAATTTCAATGGTGTGACAATAATTAAGGTGACTGCTAGGATATTAGTTGATTTTTGTGAGCCGATTGAAGGTCGAGGGGAACTATCGGTTTTATCTTTTGTTTCGATGGGGTTGTTTAACCTCCTTCGCAACAGCAAAGGTCACGTGACGGAAGGGACTGGCTTTACGTGGGATCCGAACCACGGGTCGCTATATCATTTGGACGCGGAGGACGGGCTCCCATCCAACTATTACTCACACCCAATGTCGCTTAAGTTCGTTGATCAACAGAATAGGTTTTACCTCGTTGTCAGCAAATTTCCTCGAGCAAAGTGTGTTAAATATTTTGTCTACCACTTTTAGCTTTTCATTTTCGAAAATATTATGCAATGCAATAGCGCAAACTGCTTTAAAAATCAAAGATGACTTTTTAATATCTTGCGATTTAAACCTTTTTTTGCTGAGATTTTAGGACTTTGGTTTTAGGTCGGCCGCACACAAGATTGTCTTGCTACTCACGACTGACGATTTGGGTCGTGACGACTCCAGTCGCGAGTGGTTTTACAGTGACAGAATGGAAGCCTCGCATACTGCAGCGACCGCAACGCGATTCTGAGGAATCGCGTCACGGTCGATGCAATGTGCGGGGCTCCCATTCTGTCAATGTAAAACTACACGTGACTCGAGTCGTCACGACCCAAGTCGTCAGTCGTGAGTCGCAAGACGATCCTGTGCGCGGCAGGCCTTACTTATTTTCTTCAGAATTTGCGGTCAAAAGTAAAGTAATTAACAATAATAACAATACTTGGAGATGTTTAATTTCCCTCGTAACGGCAGAGGTCGTGTGACGGAAGACACCTACGTGTTTACGTACAATCCGAATCATCATCTAATGGTCGCTACATCATCTGAACACGGACAACTGTCACCCATCCAACTATTCAACAGAAGACGCAACAGCAACGTCACTTAACCTCGTTGATCAAACGGAAGCACTGTTGCGACGTGGCCAGTAGCTCGTGAAGTATATGAATTTTGAAACATACGAGTCTTCTATTTTTCATATTTAATGAAAGTATTGTTGCAAACAAGGGTTTAGCAATTCAGAAGATCGAAGATATTATGCACCTTTATTTTACTGATTCACTACATGAAAATTTAAAACACAAGAAAATGTCGAAACAAACAAACGAAATGCCTATTAGATCTCAAATAATTTAATCAACGACAAAAATAGATATCGAAACACCAACTTTTATCCTGATATAAACTATAAAAAGAACATAGACAATAAATAGTCTATTTTCAACAACTTTTATCCATATGGAAATTAAGTTCATGACTCCAGAGGAGATTATTATTTCCAAAAGTAGATTTTCGGAAGGTATTACGAGACTCCTCCTAATGTCTCAACAGCAACCGGAGGCAAGGATAGTCAGCTTATTCTCCGGACGGTCCCAAGCCCGGATAAAGGGGGAGGGTTGGTGTCAGGAAGGGCATCCGGCCGTAAAAACCCACGCCACAACCAAATGAGATGAGTCAAGAATGGAGGCGACTCACCTTTAAACAGCGACCCCATATAAAAATGGGATTAATTATGCTGAGGAAGAAGAAGATTGTTGATGGGCAACTTATGCTCATATTTTGTTTTCTTGGATCGAAGGAAATGCGGCGTTTGATAGTTTCTGTATCTCGAAGGTTTTTTAACTTCGACTTGAATTTTAATCTGAATAAATTTAAATTAAAATTAACAAAAAAGAAGTTAAAATCACAATTACTCAGAGTTCAAAATCAAAACTGAATTTCAATTTTATTAATCAATCAAATTAAAAATTCAGGATTGAAGGTAAAGCCAGAATTCATAGTACGAGTAAAGACAATATTCAAATTTAAAGTTTTCGAGGTCAAATTCAAAATTTTGAAGTCATAGTGGAAACTCGGCCAATGTTCGGTTCAAAATTCACACGGTTCGTCCTTCTGGAGTCCAGTTCTTCCCAACCTTGTTTTGCTGCGATCCTAAATTGGCCACCAACAGGATCTCCCGACTGTCAGGCTTATAATAAAATTTAAATATGCACTCGTATATAAATATAAATTGAATTAAGAAATAGTGAAACTTGTATGGTTTTAGATGCATTTATTATTATATATCATACGTGGAACTCCGTAAATATTTTACAGTTCTTATTATTGATGTTGATACTTCTGAGAGTAAAATAAAAATATTTTATTACTAACTTCACCCATCATAAAATGCAAAAATTCAGTACTAACGCTTCGTATCTTACGGACGAGTCACTTTCAGATCAAAGTTAGTGAGAACATTCTCTTTATGGATGCGTAGAAAAGTTATAGATTAGATTATAGATCAAGATTATATCCAAATGACATCATAACTTTTTAGAATTACACGATAAAAATGTATAATTAATTAATATATAGGGTCACCATACGTTCTAAACAAAAATCACTGAATGATCTACGAGTAACTAATACCATACACACGAAAGATTAGTATGCTAAATTATAATAATAATAATAAAATTACTTACATTTATTAAAGGATTATTTGTATAATAATAGAGTAAAAAGTTTAATAAAATTACATCAATAATTTCAAAATTTTCAATTCTTACTTTCTTTAAGGAAAATGTCCAATATTTTGAAAACTTATTTCCAATATTGGTCATGAAGGCATAAGTTGTTGTATCTATTATAAAGCCGGCCGCACGGAGGATCGTCTTCGCGACTCACGACTGACGATTTGGGTCGTGATGACTCGAGTCGCGTGTGATTTTATATCGACAGAATGGGAACCCCCGCACACTGCAACGACCGCGACGCAATTCTGGGGAATCCCATTCTATCAATGTAAAATCACACGCGACTCGAGTCGTCACGACGCGAGTCGTGAGTCGCGAGACGATCCTGCGTGAGACCGGCCAAATTAATCTGAAAATAGTTTTGAGACGAACTTGGCGAAGCAAGATACTGTAAATTGACTTATTTAATTTTGTTGAAATATATCAAATGACTAATTGTTCGTCGTATTTTTAAATCAATTGAGTAATTTCATTTTGGGGTTAATTAGTAGACGGATTAAATTTTGAAGGGCGAAACGAATCATATGGCTAATCGCGCGTTTCATAGTGACAGTAGAGTAACTACGTCGTTTTATAGTCGGGTTTTATGAGAATATAAAAGGGGAAACGCGTCACTTCTCTAAGATAATGGCTTTATTGCATAAATTATGGTGCACCATAATTACACAATCATATTCCTTAATAAATAGCTTGTTTTTATAGCCACAATCTGCAAATTATTTTAATTAGGGATGCTACGGATGTAAAAAAAAATTGACATCCGAGGATACGGATGTAAAAATTTAACATCTGCGGATGCGGATATTTGCGACATTCCTGATTTTAACACATACAAAAAACGTCAAGGTTGAAAACTCGTTTGAAAAGTTTTAGAAGAAAAGCGCGAATTATTATATCAAACATAATAATTCCCAAATTACATTAAATTACCACATTAAACTATTATTTGGTTTATTTGTACAATACAGGATGGCGCAAAAGTCTTGCACCATAGGAATTTTCAGTTTTACAATAATATTTTCTTTCTTTTAGGTAGGGGATGGCTGCGAAATTAACAATAGACGAGAGGGTGAGCTTTGTTTTAATGCATGGAATACCAGGTACTACAGAATCGTTACAAAATTAAAATTCTGTACCAATTAATCGATTTGTTGTACCTTGTATTCCATACATTAAAACCAAGCTCACCCTCTCGTCTATTGTTAATTCGCAGCCATCCCCTACCTAAGAAAAAAATAATAATATAGTCAACACTGAAAATTCCTATGGTGTGCGACTTTTGCGCCACCTTGTATATTCTTTGTGATAGGGGAACTAAACTGTTCTTTGCGTCAAGAAATTAAATATCCATCTTCCAAGCTTTCCAGCAATTCCTGTATTCTTAAATTTGTGTGCTATGATTCCATGGTCACATTTATCGAAGACTTTAGCAAAGTCAGTATATATTACATCTGTTTTGTCCTCGACACATTCTTTCCAATATTTTCTACTGGTGATCTAGTAGCTGTGATAGGCATGATTTTCCAGCCCTGAAGCCATGTTGATTTGGGTTGTGTCGTTCTTTTTCTTGTAAATAGTAGGTAGTTTTACCTCTAATTATACGTTCAAAGCACTTTATAAGGTGTGAGGTGCGAGCCACTGGCCGATAATTCTTGGGCATTGCTCTGTTACTACCTTTAAATAGGGGGAAAATGTTCGCGTTCTTTAAGGGGAGTGGAATTTGTCATGTGTCGAGTGATTTCCTCCATAGTAGGTATAGCGGTTTGGCAATACTCTCTCTACATTTCTTCAGAAACATGGCACTCCATGTGTCTGGCCCTGGCGCTGAATTGTCTCGCATCTGTGATAAAGCCTTGATTACATCTCCTTCCGTGAACTCGAAGTCCATTAATAGGTTTGTGCCGGAATTTGTTCTTGGTTGATTTGTATCTATGTCGAAAAATTCGTCTGAGTTTTCCACTTCCATCTCGGACTTAGTGGTGCTAAACACAGAGTTAAATTGTTCCCTAAGCAATTCGCTTATGTTTTCGGGTCATTTGTGTATTTGGCCTCTCTGTCTATCAACGGACCAATACTCTCCTTACACTGCATTTTCCTTTTCGCAAACGTGTAGAAGATTTTGGGTTTTTTTGTTTTCTGCTACCTTGTTTTCCTCCTCGTTTGTCTTATGTATTAATGTTTGCTTTAGGTCCATATATATATATATAATATATATATATATATTATATACATTATATATATAATATATATATATAATATACAGTATATATATAAAGAACGACGCTTGTGTAGAAGAGCGTTCCGCACAAAATGAGGAGGGAGAACGAGCAAATGAAAAATGAGGTAATTCGTAATTCTCCTACATACGAGCGGAATCAAATGCCCTGAGGGCATTTGATTCAGCTCCTATGTAGGAGAATTACGAGTACTGACTAATTGGGGTCCTTGGTGCAGTGGTTAGCATATCCGACCGACAATTGGATGATCCCGGGTTCGATTCCTAGGAGGTACCTCATTTTTCATTTGCTCGTTCTCCCTCCTCATTTTGTGCGGAACGCTCTTCTACACAAGCGTCGTTCTTTACATTAATTATACTGTGTGTTGTTTGCAGTTAAAATGTAATATATATATATATATATATATATATATTATATATATATATATATATATATATATATAGTCAGATTACTTTTATGAAATATGTAGGTTGGGTATTCATATGCATTGCGTTTCCCTAACAAATAAGGTAGGCAAATAATATCTTAGTAAATTTTAGTTCCTAGTCAATACACTATTACTCTACTGATACCAATAGTCAAATTACTCGCGTGAAATATATGGGGGCAGCGAGATACATTGTTTTTCATTATGAAGTTGAAGAGTCTGATGATATACGTAGTAATAAAATTTTAATTGCTAGTTAAATACAGAAGGTAGATATTGCTTAGAAGTTTAGTAACTTTCTTCATCGGTTTGTAATCTTGTTCAGTTGACAAGTTTCATAATATAACTATTTAATTAATAAATTAACCAGATCAACGAGGAAAGAATTACGAATAATTTTAGTACGAGTAAAGATAATAATCAGTCGGCAAATAATTCTGACATTTTTCTGTAAAATTAGAGTAAATGATTAGGATCACAGTAATTTAACTAACATTTACAAAGCGACTCGAAAATTGACTAAAAAAAAAATTTCTGTGTACACTCTGACGTGGGTTTATACAGAGCCGAGTTAGTTCACGCCCACATGATGCAACGTGTAAATAATTTCTTAATAAGGATTTCGAGCAAAAATTTTTAAACGAGTGGGGACTTTAACCGCGAGAAACACGGATTTCAAATGCAGCTTCGCAAAATTTCGTTCAGTGACTTCGGACGTAAAACTCAAAATTTTGATTGTCGGGGGTAATTTTGCATATTTATTGACCGACTGTCCTTTATCGATATCACAAAAGTATTTGAAATTTTGTAGGAAAACGACGTAAAATGCTTAAAAACAATGTAATGAATCCGTTGTATGGAAGGATTCAAACTTTTCTCTCGGAATCACGACTGAAATCGAAAGTTCTGTTTCATTCAAAATTGGAATCGAAAAAGTTTTATCGTGAATTAGAATCGAATTAATTTTTTTCGGACTGGAATTGAAATTGGAGTCAAAATCAACAAAAACGCGAATGACCAAGATCCAATGTATACAGGGCGTCCCAAAAAAATGTGTATACACACTTTAAATAATTATAAAGGCAGTGTTTATTAAAATACATTTCATTTTCAAAATGTAATAGAATCTACAGACATTATTTAATTGTTTTATCAACGCCTGTTTTCAAACTGACGTCCGTTCTGGTCCAGGCACTGCTGATAACGCGAAGCAATGGAATCGCAAACATCACGAAACATTTCGTTTGGTATTTGTGTGCATTCTCGTTCAGTGGCTGCTCTCAATTCAGCGACTGTTGCAGGTTTTATAGCGTAGACTTTGTCTTTTAAGTATCCCCATAAAAAAAGTCTAGTGGTGTGAGGTCTGGTGAACGCGGAGGGTATTCTACGAAACCCCTTCGTCCAATCCACATCCACATCGTGCCAAGTACCACTCGCAATACTCCACTCTTCGGTCCGGATCATCATCATCTTCATTAATAGCATGGACTAATCTTGAATGTAACTTTTCCATTGACAGCGCTTCAAAATGCGTTGGACAGACGATTCTGAAATTCCTACCTCACGACTCGCTTGCCGCACAGATTTTCTTGGACTTTGGTGATACGTTTCCAGTACTCTTTCTTGCTTTGTGGGGCTTGTCGATGTCCGTGGTCTTCCGGAACGCTTCTTGTGGACATTCTGAACAGTTCCATCGGCTTCAAACTTATCTCTAATTCGAGTGATGGTAAGTCGCGTTGGTGGATCTGTTTGAAACTCCCTCCTAAACTGTCTTTGCACTTCAACTGCGTTTTCACACTTCCAGTAGCATTTTAGAATGAATTTCCTTTGTTCAAAGCTTAGTCTGACTGCCATTATTAATTCTAATGGGTTTAACTTGGAAAGAAAGAAACATCAATTGAGCTATCAGCTGTTAAAGTGTGTATACATTTTTTTGGGACGCCCTGTATATACAATTATACATACAGGGTGAGTCAAAAGTCTGGAAACATAGGAACTATGCTTTTCAATGCAAATATACATATCCTGTATATTTGCATTGAAAAGCATAGTGCCTAGGTTTTCAGACTTTTGACTCACCCTGAGATCATATATATACTGTATATATATATAAAAGAGAGAGAGAGAGAGAGAGAGAGAGAGAGAGAGAGAGAGAGAGAGAGAGAGAGAGAGAGAGAGAGAGAGAGAGAGAGAGAATGCTATATGCTAAGTAGTTGGATAGATAATAGGATTATTTTTTTTTATATAGTAAGGAGGAAGCAAGGGGGAGCGCCCGCACAAATGCCACCCCTCTTTATAAGAAGGAGAGAATCAAATTCAAGGTCTCTGAGGCCCGCCCACGATGCCATTTTATTTATTTTTTTTTATATAATTTTGAAAAGATTGTGTAGTGTGTTTGAGAGCATGCTGGACTGCTCACAAGGTAGATGAGACAGAAAAAGATCAGCTGAAGAAGAGTGACAGAAGAAACGCGAGTTCAAGCGCTCCCCGTCTTCTGCCTAACGTTACCCCCGGGAATAGGTCAGAATAGGTCGTTTAAGTCGTAAAACGAGAATTGACAAGCGAAATGAAAACCCAACAAAACTATCATCATCATAATTTACACACGAAATACAAAAAAATGCATTTCGAATTCCAATAAAATTAAAGTTCATGAATTGAAAGACCCTAAAAATTAAAAAAAAAAATAAAAATTCAAAATTCAAAATGAGCTCTCAAACTTTTTATCTCATTTTAAAAATAAGTTTTGGAAAATTTCTCTCCCTCCAAAAATACACATTTTTTTTTAAATATAAAGGAAAGATTAGAAGCATATTAAGTTCATATCTGAGTTTAATTGTATTAAGCACACACACACACACACACACACACACACACACGTGCGCATCTCCGCATCAGTGAGGTACCAACTTTTTTAAATCCATATATCTAGAAATTTAATTAATCACATTTAATTTAACTTAACCACCGAACCGAGAAGGGCGTGTGGAAAGTGTTTTGGACGCAATTGAGGGTCCGAAGAGGGGTTTCACTTAAGTCATTAAATAGTGAGGTAATCGCTATTTAGACTAAACTAGACTAGACTAACCTAATCAGAACCAACGTATCTTTTTTTCGACGTTAAAAACGTTTCTAGTTTTTTATATAAATTTTTTAATGTTTCGAGGTACCAAAAGGGTTACCTCACAAAAATTTACCCCACTACATCTGTGAATTATTACACGCTCGACCTCACTTACGCCCAGTTGCCTTCGCGTACACACAATTACACGAAGTACATAAATTCATAAAACCGCGGAAAAAAAATTTTTTAGGCCAGAAAAGAGCTAATGAACATATTACCCGTTTTGTCGACGAGACATTCTATCAAAACACTAACCTAACCAAACCAGACCAAAGCTAATCTAACCTAACTAAATCTAACCTAACATAACCCCGAAACAATTATGAATAGAATATTACATCGACGAAATATGGTTAGCTTTTAACAAATGACATATTTCATAATGTAAGTTAGAAACAAATGTTAGAGAGAAAATCTAAATATTTGTGAACATTATGACATTAATCTCAAAATGTAATTTCTCTCATCAAATTTCAGTGGTTAAAACGGCCAAATTTCTTGATTTGAACAAATATAAAAAACACCAAACAAACAAGATAAGATTTAGCTGTATAGTGTATAACATAAGTCATAACTACATAATAAATGTTGAGATTACTATCCACGGAAAACGTCGAAATAATCCCTTTCAGGATAATTAACCCGAGTTTGGGAACCGCTGCTATAAAGGGTCCTGTCAAGAAACATCATTTTCTTACCGATAAATATCGATAAGAAACAGGAAGTTTCACGACACAAATTTTTGGCCACACTCATTCATTAATTATTGATAAAACCGGGAACATTTAACCAATTACATATCAATGACTCGTACCGAAGATCACACGAATACAAGAAAAAGTGACGCAATAATGACAAACAATTTTGTTGATAGGAAATTCTACCAATGAGCACTAATGGGTTAAACTGCGAACGAGAGAGAACAATGACATACAAAATAAATAGTTATAACCGACCCTTTAACAAAATCCTTAACTAAATCCTACAAATCCTAATCCAAAGCTAGGTGACCCAAAACAACTAGCTTATTTTTCAAGTAAGTAAAATAGCTTTCATCTCTAAAACATGAATTGATTCCGAAAAAAACGACTATTTTGCCAGAAACATTTATTACGTGTTATGATTTAGAATTATTTCAATTAAAAAATCTTTTGGTAAACTTTACAATGACTCATAATGCTTTCTTTATTCCAAACAATTGCCTTTCTGAACACCGACCTTGTACAGAACTGCACTAAAGCAAATTTTCAACTTATAAATGTACATACTTAATAAAATGCATATATATATATATTATATATATATTAATATATATATATATATATATATATATACACACGGGGCTCCAATAAACCTTAGCCCCCCCCGCCCATGACCTAAACCATTAGAGGTACAGTAAAACTAAGCATACCTTACGAAAGAGAATTTAATCCTGCATTTAATGAGAAACAATTAAAACTTGGTGTTCCCGCCATTGGCTTCCAAGACAGCCTGAATTCGCTTTGGGTAGCTTGCCAAAAGCGACGTGAATAGATCTTGATCGTTACGCAAATTTGCTAAAACAGTTTCAATGTGTTGCGTCATTGTATCCTTCGAAAATCGATTTGCTGCAGGTTCTTGAAACAAGAGACATTCAACCTTGTCCTTTATAACTGATCCAATGTGTTCACAGACGTTCAGGGCAGGAGAATTTCCTGGCCATTCTTCATTTCCAAAGAAATCGATCTCATGGTTCCGCAACAACTGTTGAGTGGCTAATGCCTTAAAGCAGGGGGCCTTATCGTGCAGAAGTGTGACCAGATCGACATCCATAACATTGTTTGGGTTTCTTAGAAAAGGAATGACATGCTGGGATAGAATAATATCACGAAAATACTGTCCATCCCAACTCTGACCATTTGGCTTCGGCACCCACATGAGCTTCTTTGCATTGAACAAAACAAACACACCAACACAGTCTGGACTTTTTAATAATTCGTGATAATGTTCATTGTCATCGATTTCATCTGGTGTTGTGGCCCACACTCGATCATTTTGGTAGTTAGGCCGACGTGTTACGTAAACAAAAAAATTCATCGGAGACAGCTAAATGCATGAAATCATCCACATCCCAATCTTCAAGATAATGGGCAAACCACATTCTGTCATCGATGTTAAGTTGAGTTTTCCTTGGCTTTGGAAGTTCATGCCAAGGCTTTAAATCTTGCCTATGACGGTACAGTCGAATGATCTCACCACTAACGATCTTTCCTCTCAACACTTCAATCTCTCTAGAAAGTTTAGCACAGCTGTTTTTCCGCTTACGTGTACCGCTTTCAATGATGTCCTTTGTTTCCTGAGAGAGTGGCAAATTTGGGCGGCCAGATTTGGTTGTATCCATTTCACATTCATCCAAAGTTTTATTCCAATTTCTTTTGACGAAGTCCTCACTTCTTCGCAACTTTTTGGCAACCCATGAACGTGTTATAAAGGTGGCTCCAGCATCACGAGCTTCCCGAAATGTTATTGCTCGTATGCGATCTATCACACGTTGCCTCTCCGAATCACCAATTAATTGAGAAGCCATTATATTATCACTATCAGCTAGAGTAATTTTAATACCTGCAATAAATAAAGAATTTTATATATTTTATAATCACTAAAAACTATTTCGATATAAGTAAACATGTAAGCTGCAAATGGGGGGGGGGGGGGGCTAAGGTTTTTTGGAACCCTTATATACACACACACTACTGTGCAAAAGTAAACAGAACTGTTATTGTATGTTTTTGTAATTGTTTAATGCTCCTAACTAAATGAAATTTAATTTTTTTTAATAAAATTTCTTAATTGTTAATTTTCTCTCTTTTTTCCAGATAAAGGCATAAAATTTTACATTCATTAAGCAATAGCTAAAATATCCATTGCAACTCCACAGCGAGTGGTATTACTGGACGAGCAGGGTCAATCTCAATCAGAAATATCGCGACAAACTGGGGTATCAAGATGTGGTATTCAAGCAATTTTGAAGAAACAGCGCGAAACAGGCAAAGTTGAAGATCACAAACGCAGTGGAAGACCAAGGAAACTTTCTAAAACGATGAGACACACCTTAACCCTTTACTGCCCAAAAGGACAAATTTACAACCTTTCAAATACACGCATTCATAACGTAACCCTACAAAGTATTTGGCCAGTAAAGGGTTAAGCTAACATCTCTCAGAAATAGACGAAAATCCAGTGCGGAACTTTCGGTAGAATTTGCCCAGACCTCAGGATTACAAGTCCACTCATCCACCGTGAGGAGATCACTCATCAGAAATGGTCTTAATAGTCGAGTGGCAATCAAAAAGCCATTTTTCAGGAAAGGAAACAAGTCAACGACTCTCAAATATGCTCAAAAGCGCAAGAATTGGAATGCTGACCAGTGGAAAAGGGTCTTCTGGAGTGACGAGTCAAAATTTAAAATTTTTGGCACAAGGAAGAGAGAGTATGTGAGAAGAAGAAACGGAGAACAATTCAAGGAAATGTGTTTGCAGCCAACAACTAAACATGGTGGAGGATCTATCCAAGTTTGGGGCTGCATTTCAGCAAATGGTGTTGGGGATCCTAGCAAAATTGATGGAATACTGAATACAGAAAGATACAGACAGATCCTAATTCATCATGCTGTGCCATCAGGTCGGAGATTAATTGGGCAAAACTTATTTTTCACCACGACAATGACCCTAAGCATACTGCAAATGTAGTCAAAACCTATTTGGAGAATAAAAAAGAATGTGGAGACTCGCAACTGATGGAGTGGCCTCCGCAGAGCCCTGATTTAAATATTATTGAGGCTGTTTGGGATTATTTAGACAGAAAGAAGTAAGAAAAGCAGCCAAAATCGAGAGAAGAGCTATGGCAGGTCCTTTTAGATGCATGGAACAACATTCCAGCGGATTTCTTGCAAAAACTCCAAGATAGCATTCCAAATCGAATAGCAGCAGTTTTGCAGGAAAAGGGCGGTCATACAAAATATTGACTTTCGACAATTTTATGTGACTTTTCAGTACTTAAGGTGATGGTTTTCTAATAAATGATAAATATAAATCTTGAAGCTAACACGTGTATTTTAACCCTTGAAATTGAGAAAATTTATCAATAGAAGATTTTTTCAGACCTGCCTAAGATTTTTGCACAGTAGTATATATATCATAATGAAAATTAGAAAAAATATTTAGCTAAAAAGCTCCTATCGGAAATTTACTTCAAAAATTATTTCAGCAAACTATGTATTTTTGGCTATTTTGGCAATGAAGTATTAACAAGAAAAATGTTGGAACGACATCAATGTCCCATGCTATATCCGTGACCTTGACCTTTGGTGCAAGAACCTGATTCTTGCTTAAGAGACAGCGCCTTATGCTCACCAATATGGGGTTGAAGTTTCACCCAGTTACAGTATGTTGCATAGTTAAAAAATTATAACGTGGACTTTCATTTGAATTTTGATCTCTAACTGTGACCTTGATCTTTAATGTAGGGATCTAATTTGTGTTTGCAAAATATCAAATTGTGATCCATATGTGTATGTGCGAAGTTTCGCTCATTTATGTTAAGCGGTTCAAAAGTTAGCCTGGACACAAAAAGTTCCATTTAACCTTTGCCTTCTATTTGCAATCCAGTATGGACCCTCCAATTTTTTTGGTCGGGGACATAATTATAAAATTTAATAACAACAACAATAATGTTTTATTTCACCGAAATGATACTTTACTAAACAAATAATCCGGTCTCGAAAGACAACAAAGAATGAGGGGAAAAAAGCCTGCATCGAAAGGGGAAAAGAAAAAAAAATCTTGCGAAGGAAAAGTTCTTAGAAAAACACAAAAATCGTGCGTCGAAAAGCGAGCATAAATTTGAAATATCTCAACAAAGAACACCTAAATTTCAAAAGGCTCCGCAATATATGACCGAAAAAGGAAAGGATAGCTTCACAATCCGACGTCGACGCGATGCAACAGAATAATAATAATAATAGTCTTCAAAAGTAGCGTAGCAACACACAAAAACTAGAGGTCACAGGAAAATTCTCCCAAATACAATATTGCTGAGCCGCCAAATGTAATACAATTTCTTGTTTTTAATGTTGCCAGTTACCTTTAACAATAACTTATATTTTAAAAATAGTTGTACTCTGTCGGAATAATTGACAGAATGGGAGCCCCGCATGCTGCAGCGACCGCGACACGATTCGAGTCGCGGTCGCTGCAGTGTGCGGGGGCTTCCATTCTGTCAATGTAAAATCATACGCGACTTGAGTCGTCACGACCCAAGTCGTCAGTCGTCAGATGATCCTGCGTGCGGCCAGCCTGACAGTTTGAACTCAGTCAAAAACTATAAGAACTGAAAATTATTCAAATATTTTGCAGTACCAAACGAATACTTTGAGGTATAAAATTTTCAGACAAAAATTTTCGGGCCACATCTGAATCATCAGAAGTTTATTTTCTGTCATTATTATTCACATTCACTTTCAACGATACAGAAGGCCTATCAAAGTTGACTATTAGCTGCTTGTACAACCTGTATAGCTTTCATTTCGATACTGATGGACTTACTGCTCGCATCTAAATTAATTCTATTTTTCATACATCAGTACGCCAGCCTTTCTTAAAACCTTTATGTGAGAGAAACTAACTAAGAGTCACTACATCATCTGAACTCGGAGAACGGCTACCCATCCAACTACTGCATGAACGGCTTAACTTCGCTCATACAACGGGAAGCCACGACATAGCCCTCAACTTACCAGATCAAAGTTGAAACGGTGTTCGAGACAATTTCAGAAGATAAGACTTACAGAGAGGGAAAATAAGGGTATCTTAATCCTCTGCTACAAATCAAGGAAGAGAGAGATCTTCACCCCATTTTTGGGATTTAATTAAGGAATGGGTTCATTGACCCCTTAATAACCTCGTTTCGCCATGTCAGTTTTATACCAAAAGAGAAACGCAAAATCTCCCTTATATTTCCCCTCGTTACATCACAGTAAGCCGAACAGTAAGTTACTTTTTTTAATACAACATGAAGTCATACACGAGATGTTCATAAGAGAAAAATTAGGCATGATAAACTTGTAATTCAGATTACTCATTATCTCTTCACATGAGAGAACGATCCACGGAACTTTTACCATTTTATATATACACAGTGGCGCTCACAATTATTCGTACAGACAAATATTTAGGTTATATTCGTCTTTATCTTTTGTACCATGCGTACGACAGTTATGAAAAGTTTACCATTCGTTTGGAAAATTTTAACAAATAAAAAAATTAGTTTAACTCCAACATATAATGTAAAACATTAAAGAATTTGAGGAAAATAAAAAAAGTTAAAATGCAAAAGTTTCGTACATTTATTTACAAAATTATTTACTACTTTGTGTGTCCACCTTAGGCTTGAAGAATATAAAATTTTTATCGGTAGTTGGCTGTTTATTGATTAGAGACTTTTGGCACTTCTGAATTCTAGAATTTTCCTCTGTGAATCTCCATAGAAGATGGATGACTGTACAAGCTATTAATAAGCAGTGGGTTCGTCGTAGTAAAGAGCTGTCTACAGATATTAAGAGACGGATTGAAACAATGGCTGCTGCGAATCCAAGAGTAACGGCAGGTGACATTTACAAAACATTAAGACAATCTACGGTCGATATCCATCCCTCTCCCTTACGTCGTACATTGAGAAAGAATGGTCTGCATGGAAGAGTTGCACGAAGAAAGCCTCTGCTACAAAAAGCGCACACAAAGAAGCTCGTTTAAAGTACACCAAGGATCATGAAAATTATGGATTTGCATTCTGGAAAAACGTTCTCTGGACAGACGAGACCAAAATTGAATAATTCCGAAACAATGAGCAACAGTATGTTTGTCAAAAATCAAATACTGCATTTGAGGAAAAAATAAACCTTCTACGGTTAAACATAGTGGTGGTGGTTTGC
>JAJOZX010010515.1:87500-134715 GCA_023014485.1 Bathynomus jamesi | reverse complement strand
CAATGTCGCTTTACCTCGCTGATCTACGCGAGAAGTTTCCGAAATGATATGCGTATCGAGGAAGCTTTTGTATTTTTTACATATATTTCCATTGTAAAGAATTCTAACTCGAAATAAAGCCTTTGAGGTTACCGTTGGTCCAAAAAGTCCTATTATGCAGCTCCATATTTCATACTAGTAAATATCAGTAAAAAATGTGGCGTTTCACGACAGGACTTTTAAGTTCATTGTACATTTATGGAAATTATATATTTTCTATTTTAATATAAAAATTTATTAGATTTTTGTATGACCAGTTTCACCTTCCGAAGACCGAATTCATTGGTAAGGAATAAACATTTTCCAAGTGGGCATCAAAGGTGGGTATGAATAGCACTGTCTACCCGCATCTTTAATGAATAGTTTGTTATTAAAGTTAAATATAACTCAAAAAGTAATAAATGAAGGTAAATCCAAGAACCTCATTTCCCCACAATTTAAGGTTGAGTGTGCCCTAAAGGTCACCTGAGCCCGAGCAGAAAGAGGGTGAGTGGCCTGCCCAACCTACCCGATGCCAGCAGCTAGTAGCGAACTCAAAACTTCATGGCCTAGAGCCTGACACTGTAACCACTGATCTAAGGGGCGTTAGAGGAAATATAATTATATAGTCTAATACATGCAGGTGACTTCATAATAATGTGATTTCCTGTTGGAGCTTTGCCCGAAACTGCTTTTCCCTATTTTTTCATGTCAACTCCACAGCGGTATTTATACAATACTGCAAACAGTAAAGTTTCCTGCACTGTAAATAGTACTGTAAAGTTCCGTATTAGATGAAAATTTCAAACCGTCTGGTTCTCTATTATGCGTCAAAGTAGGTTAAAGAAAGGTACCTCTCTAAATTAGGTTCCAAAGCGGGGATCGCATAGACGCTAGCCGGGAACTTCCTCTCCTTTTGACCATATACACCTAAAAGCTATACCAAAAGGGAACCCATACGGTCAATGTTAGGAACCCTTTATTACTTGGAATGTTAAAGTCAGAAAAAGACCATTTAGGTTCTGCCACCTGAAGGCTTCAAGAACGTTTCTGTTTACAGCGTATGAATATGCATTTATATGGCGGCTCGTTGCTATGGAAAAAAACCTTATCTTTAATTAGATAACGTCAGACTTTCCCTCCTTCACACTAACTTCCGCTCACATTATTACAAAAATATACGAAGCAATTTAAACTTTGTGGGTTTCTTCTCAAAGTGGAAAAAAAGGTCTGTCCATTGGAGAAAATTTGGGGAAAAGGCCTCAAAGGGCAATGCCAAAAAAAATGGATCTTCGTGCCCAGAAGTTGAACTTATTCCAGAAAGGTTACAGATCTTGGGCTTCTTGAAAATTGTAAATATAGTTGGTCAGGTCAATTTGATAAGAATTCCATATACTCGAATCAACCTGTATTCGACCTCTCCGCAACATCCCGCCTCATTTGGGGAATTTTTATAGTACCCATTTATTTACCAACCATGGGGAGGATGAACAGCTGGGTGAGGTGCGCGTCGTCTTCCCGCGCCGGGGATCGAACCCAGGTAGATGGATTCATAGTCGGATATATATATATATATATATATATATATATGGAATATCATGCATGAACCCGCACGATTTTGTATTATGCAAACCTGCGCATGTTCATTCGTGGGCTCTCAGTGTTAGGCAAGAGATTTGACTAAAGTACTGCTATTATCTCGAGTGCAATGGGATTTGTAAAGAAAACACCTTTGGACACGAAAGTGTTACGCGTTTCCTCGGGCTTTGAAATATGCGCCAGGTTGTACTATTACCTTGGACATCGGCTTCGCTTTCTATTGAAGAGGTTGCTGGGTTCGAATCCTGGTGGGGCATTTTTGCATATATATATATATATATATATATATAATATATATATATATATATATGATCGTATACCACATTGCCCACCCATTTTGAAACATTTGGAGCCGCCCCTGTATTGCATATATTGCATATTTCGTGTAGTTGGTTAGGATTGGTCTTATAGTTGGTCCATTCAAAATGTAGTTGGTTAGAATTGGTCTTAGTTGGTCCATTCAGAATGTAGTTGGTCATGATTATTCCAGTTTATAGTTGGTCCATCCAACATGAAAGATAATACTAATATTTGCGTGGATAATAGTTAGTAATAATTTTGTATATAATATTATTATCAGCATATAATTACGCGTGTAAAGGACATTTGCGTATAACTGAATACTCCTTTCATTTGTATTCAAGGGATGATGCCACATATTGCGCCATCACTTGTTCATCTAGCTATACATAATAGGACCAAATATGTCTTTCCATATATCATTCAGATTTAACCTCCTTTATAAGTAGGAAGTTATGAATTTTAATATGATAAATATTTAATATAAACCATATATTGGTACGCCTCTGTTTAATGCCTTTAAACTGATGATATTACCTTAATGATACCACAAGATTCAGTTTCCACGTTCCTTGAAGATGATAATGATGTAGAAGATGATAAGCTACAGATCTATAGAAGCTAAGGCTAACAAAGACCCTAAGATCCACTCTAAGGTTAGCCCGAGAGAAAGAGAGTAGGGGGTTAAAAGAAGAGAAAAGGGAGTTAAAAGAAGAGAATAAGGGGTTAAGTAAGTAGCAAAATCTATCATTCGTGGGTTAACATTCATTCAGAAAAAGAGAGAAAGACTCGCCATCATCATCCGCCGGCCACTGCCAACAAGTCGGAAAAATAGTCGAAGAGAACAGGAAAGGGGTGAAAGATGAAAAGAAGTAAAATAAGACGCTTACAAACCATGCAAACACAGTCTTTAACTCAAACACTGTCATACCATCCAAACTACAGACATGCAAGTAAAGAGAAGATAAGAAAAAAAAAAGTAGGAAGAGTATAACAATGAGTTATAACTATGATGATGTGGAAGATGATGATGATGATGTTGCAGACGATAATGATGATGAAGATAATGAAAGTGTAGATGATGATGAAGAAGAATGTGAAAATGAAGAAAAATGAAAATTTCTCGACCCTTCCTTACTCTGGTCTCCACAACACATGGTTGTAATTAAGGTGATTGCAAAACATCGGTATAAAAATGCATCGACTCTCGTTGTACTTTTCGACGACATGTAACATGCACCAACGCATTATCATCGTTCTGCGAAAATATAAGCCATTCTTTGATGAAACATTGTACATATTTTAATTTAACATTTCTCGCTGCTACCCGACTTGAGGGTATATAGAGGTACGTTTGCGTGTGTTCAGAGCCTTGTTGGTGAGTTTATCTGTTCAATCTGTTAATTATTTCAGGTTCTATACATGGTGCTTATAGATGTGTGTATACTCTTCTGTATATTGAAACGTGTATCATAAGCTTATACATGTTCATTTGTTTATTGTGCAGCGTAGATCATACATAGAACAGTGTACTTAGAAATGTTTAATTTACTCTTATCATTGCGACACACACACACACACACACACATATATATATATATATATATACACACACCTCTCGGTGATGTAGTGATTAGCATCGCTGACTACGAATCCACCGGTCCCGGGTTCGATTTCAGTAACAGCAGGGGGCGCGCAGCTCACCCAGATGTTTATCCTTCCATACAAAAAAAGTTGATAGAATAATAGGTATCCTGTGTAGCCTACTGGTTAAGACGCTGGACTGCTGATCGGGAGGTCGTGAGATCGAGTCCGGGCAAGGACTTTATAATTTCTGACCCCCCTAGGTGAGTCGTGGTTCCTGTTCCACGTTAAGCTGTAGGTCTAAGGTGGAGCAACAAGCTTGACCTTCGTCTAATGAACAGGGTACCTATTTCTCTATCAACCAATTTTTTTTACTAATATACCTAGGTAGCGCGGTTGATCGATCGACTGTTGATGCATGGTTGATAATTTGATATCATTGAAATGTGGTTGACATTTGTGGCAGTTCCCAAATTAATAATGCTGTATATACTGTTGATGCAACATTATATGTTGATAAAAAAGTATAATCAACATTCCCAAAACATATTTTCCTAAAAGGTGAAGATATAATGTTTATATATTTACTGAATAATAAATTCACATCAGTACTCAATTTCAACCCCTTTTCGATATCGAAATTTGTCATTTAGGTATATATATATATATATATATATATATATAAGTGAAAATTCCTCCTACATTTTCGTCGTGGTCGTTGAAGTTACATTAGCTCCATATGACATTTTTTTTCCAAATCTGTAATCACTTAACGCTTGCATTAAGGTAGGTAAGGGTTCCATTAAAAAGTTGAGAATGCGCTCTTTTATGTTATATAACGATTATTTTTTCGAATTTCACTTGCGTTCGGATTATAATTAAAAAAAAACAAATCAAATTACTACTACTTCGTGCTACCTCAGCATTTTACACACACAGTTTTTTTCTTATTTTATCGTAGGTTTGGTTAGGTGAGATTAACCTAACCTAACCTAAATTGAACACCAAAGAACGTCTCCTACAACAAAGTAGTAGCAGCAGCAGCTATTTGGCTTGTAGGAGGAAAGTGATACAAAAGATAGCATTGAATCGGAGCGAAAGTAACTTGGATATATATATATATATATATATATATATATATATATATATATATATATATATATATATATATATATATATATATATATAAAATTTGAGACAGTGTATGCTTACTGAAGCAGCTAAAGAAAATTAAGCATTTAATGAAACTGTGAACATTATACGTATATTTAATTGCATTGAAGTCTGTTACATTCTTTATACGTTGCGAAGTGGCCAGGTTGCTTCCTTAATTAGATTTTCACACCTTCGTAGGTACCTGTTGTCCCGAAAACAAAGGTGTGATGATTGAAGAGCGACTGTACTAGATCAAACGTAATCAAATATTTAGAAGAAATCTCAGAGAGAGAGAGAGTTACAAGGAAAAGAAGTACCTCAAAAGGCCTTGCGGCCCATACCAAGGAGGTACTAATGGCAACGGGTGCCACGGAAAATTTTCTACACTCAAATAGTGTGCAAGATTTGGTCTAACCTTTTCTTGAAATGATCCACAGAGAAACTGTTCACAACTTCTGAAGGTAACCTGTTCCACGTGTCACAGATCTTATACGTAAAGTAATTCCCACACACACTAGTCCTAAACCGTTTCAAATCCAACTTCCGACCATTGTTGCGAGTTGGGTTATCGTTTAAACTAAACATGCTACTAAAATCGACATCGTTGAACCCGTGTAAGAACTTGAAAACCTCGATCAGTTGACCGCGCAGCCTCCGAGTTTCCAGCGAAAACAAGTTCAGGGCGCGTAACCATCGATTGTAGCCCATATGCCTAACGGAAGGGATTAACTTTGTGGCCCTCGCCTGCACTCACCCTAGCCTCTCAATATCTTTCCTGAGGGTGGGCGACCAGAACTGCACAGCATACTCCAGGTGCGGCCGAACCAGGGAATTGTACAGAGAGAGCACAATCTCCTTGTTCCGAAACTGAAATTGCCTCCTGATATAACCCAACAGCTTCTGGGCTTTCTTTTCCACCTCTACACACTGTTTCGTAAACTTCAGGTCGCTGCTAATTAGCACACCCAAGTCCTTTCCCAAATCAGTCGCCTCAATATTACTCCCCAACATCGAGTAGTCCGACTTGGGATTGGCGTAGCCAATGTGCATCACTTTACATTTACCCAAGTTAAACGGCATTTGCCATTTTTCGGACCACTCCTATTCTACCTAGGTCCACACGCAGTTGCTCGATCGCTTCGGCGCGTCCCAACATTGTCCCAACATTGTCCCAACATTGGCCCCAAGCTTGGTGTCATCAGTGAATTTGGAGAGAGAGAGAGAGAGAGAGAGAGATTAATTAATTTGTTGTATTGTATTGACAAAAAATATTTAATATGTGGAGCCATTAAATTTTTCTTTCTATCTTATGTTTATGTTAATTTCTATATAGCAATCAAATCGTACAATTAAAATACAGGGTGATCCAAAGTGTTCCCTAAAATAATATGCCATAATTTTTTTTTGGGGGGGGGGGGGGGGAATACCATTTCTGATCACCCTGTAAACAACTGAAATACATTTAAAATTTCATTGTAAACAAAATTTGGTACCGCGTCTGTAGTCTTGAAAAATCCGAAGTATGAATCTCCCCCCCCCCCCCCTCCATCACTAATTTTACATTCTTTGTACTTGTAAACAATAAGAAGTACTGTAGCTCTAAATTATCTTGACTAAAATGACTGAAGCGGGTACTTAAAAAAGATTGCAATTTCTCGTATACATTGTTGAAAATGTGCCAATTGCGAACTTTAGGAAAAGAAGGAAGGCTTTATTTGCTAATATGAGATGTAACAAAATTCTCTACCGGTTTTTGGGGAGATTTTTCTGTATTTGACAGATAACATCAGTGAAACAAATTTGGATAAGTTAAACTCGGACGATGGTCTGGAAACTCATCCAATTTAAATTCATGCGAGAATCTGGGTGCAATTGTCAAGCAACGAGCTGAAGTAGCTCTTTGCACTATTCGAAGAGGCCAAGACCGAAGTTCAAGAGAAACGTTGGTCAGAAACTCAGTGTTCAAAGAGGCTTTTCGAAATGTCGAGATTGACAGAGAGTTGTTTTGTGAGCTCCTTCGTTCCTTTCAAAATCGTGTTAAATTGGTATTGGAAGCGCAAGGTTGTTATCGGTTGCGTACACTTCATTGTTTTATTGTTATTAACTTTATTACTTTCCCTTTATCATTGCTCTTTCTTTTACACTCGCTCCGTTGTACTTTATAAACGCGGCAGACGGGTAGCCATGGCCGGCATTATGATTTTGAACAGCGAAAGGAACTGAGGATAATTACACTGTTATTTACTATTTACCAAATTTTATTTACGCCGAAACATTTTTAACAAACGGAGGATCACGAGTGCGGACCCATCGTTAACATGTTATCCCGGGGAGAGAGAGAGAGAATTAAATATTTTAAATTTACAATAGCATAGTAATACGAAAAACCACCTAACTAGGGCACACCCCGTCCGAGGACTGCCGTTAGGGCATCCTCCCTTCTCCCGGCCCATCTCAGGTGTTGCCAACTAGCATTTTATATTCTTAATTCCAAACAAACCATTATTAATTTCTTATTTTCGTACAAACCATAATTAAATATCTTATTAAACATTATTATCTTATTTATTAAACAAAACATTATTAAATTCTTATAAACAAAACATTAATTTCTTATTAGACATTATTATCTTTATTAAAAAAATACCAATCACGACAGTTGTTATGGAGGGTTGTCAGTATTTTAAATTGATCAAATTTTTTTTCTTAATCCCCCAAACCGGTAAAGAAGTGTTCACACCCCTTATTAGGGGAATTGTTGGAAGATCTTAAAATGAATTAAGGTATCACCTTGGTTTTTGCCTCCACCCAAATTGTTCATGCTGACGAAGGTCAGGCTTGTTGCTCCACCTTAAAACTACAGTTTAACGTGGAATCCGAACCACGACCCACCACGGGTGGTCAGAAATTACAAAGTCCTCGCCCAGACTCGATCTCACGACCTCCCAATCATTAGCCAAGTGTCGTAACCACTAGGCTACCCAGGGTACCCATTTATCTACCAACCAGTTTTTTTTATTGTATGGAAGTATGAACAGCTGGGTTTGTTGCGCGCCGATTTTCGTCACGGAGATCGAAGCGGTGGATTCGTAGTCAACGATGCTAACCACTACACCACCGAGGCGTATACTTATAACTTCTCAAAAGTTCCACAAACTAGCATTGATCGATAATATTTGGTAAGATAATTACAAAGGTCATTTGACCAATTTCTATGTATTTCTATTTTTCTTGTGTGTATATATATATATATATATATATAATATAATCCATAAAATAATAATTTCTGTTTACAACGCAATATAAAAACAATTATTTTAATGAAAAGCAATTTCAATAACCCTTTTATCTACAACTCTCCCTCACAACTCATTACAACCACCTATTTCGCAAACCCAAAACAAATAACAATCAAATCCAACAGAACGAAGGAAAACCCGAAGTCACAACTCCAGAGCAAAAGTCAAAACTAAACACGTTAAAATTTCATTTCTAATTAAATTTCATTTAATCTAAAATTCAATTAGAATCTTTTTTACGTCCTTTCCAAATTTGAACGAATTATTCGCTCTCTAAGCGTCATATCATCCCCGTTAAGGCGTAAAGTTTGGTCATTTTTTGACGCGTTAACCAAATCAAATGCTAAAGTTAAGATTATAGAATGCAATATGACATTTGATTAAGAATTCATTCTCCTTTTCCATCTTAATTAAAAGGTCGATTCCTAAGCCATCCTCAGTTCTTATTAATAAATAAATTAATTAATATATATATATATATATATATATATATATATAATATTATATATATATATAATATAGTCCGTATGCAAATTGCAAACATTTAATAGTCAAAGGTCTCGACATATTTTAATGTCATATTCAGTGCTAAAATGAGATATATTTGCAATTAAAAACCAAATAAATTTTTTACATTTTTAACTATTGCCAACACAAATATATATATATATATATACACACGTTACGTTCGCTTCAATTTGGTACTACTTTTGTATCACTTTCCTCCTTCAAGGAAATAGCTACTACTCTGTTGTAGATGTTTTTTGGCGTTTACGGTTTACGTTAGGTTAGATTAGGTTAACCTAACAAAACCTACCTAACCTAACCTAACCTAAAATAAAATCAAAGAAAGAAAGTGGGTGTGTAAAATCGTGAGATAGCATGAATAGTAATAATTTGATGTCGATTTTTTTTAAATAAAATCGTAATGCGAGCGAAATTCGAAAAATAATCCTTATATACGTAAAAAAGCGAAATCTCTAGACATTTAATATAACTCTTACCTTACCTTAACCCAAGCGTAAGTGATTAAAAGTTTGAGAAAATAAAAGAAATCACATGTAGGAGCTAATGTAACTTCATTGACCACCAACGAAACTCTACGAGGAATTTGGCGATTTAGGAATATATATATATATATATATATATATATATATATATAATATATATAATATATATATATATATATATATATATACAGGGTGGGCCGTAAGTTTCCATACATAGGAAAATTTAAACGTTTGTTTTATGTTTCAGATACCCTAAGAATATGCGTTTGTAAGATCTTGTTTACTGATGAAGCAAATTTTTACGTCAATGGAGAGGTTAATCGGCAAAACATACGTTATTGGAGTAATGCTAACCCTAACTGGCTGAGTCCGACGAAGATGCAAGGTGCCGGTAAAGTGATGGTGTGGGCCGGGATATGGGGTGACAGAATTATTGGACCAATTTTTGTCAGTGGAAATCTTAATGCCGAAAGGTATCTTAACATGTTGCAAGAAGAGATTTTCCCATCCCTGCTAAACGAGGAAGGTAACTTCCCAGTTTATTTCCAGCAAGCTGGAGCTCCACCTCATTATGGTCTTCACGTGCGTCGGTATTTGGATCAGCAGTTTCCGGATGCTTGGATTGGTCGGCGTGGTCCTGTGGAGTGGCCCCAGATCCCAGATCTCACCCCCTTGATTTCTATCTTGGGTGCACTTGAAGGCCATGGTGTATCAGGAAAAGATACGAGACATAAATCATCTAAAGGAACGTATCACCAACGCCATTACAAGCATAACGTCAACTGTGCTAATGCGTGTTCATCAACAGTGGGGAACACGTATTGAAATGTGTTTTCAAAACAATGGCAACCATGTAGAGCATATTATATAAATAAAAATGGTTGTCTATAAAAAAATGTTTATTTTTCCTATGTATGGAAACTTACGGCCCACCCTGTATATATATATATATATATATAGTTTGAAGCGTATAGCGTAGAAAGACTGGAATTTTCCGTGCACTTATGTTTTGTCTTTTTGAAGAGGGGATTTTTTTTTTAATTAAATATTCTTATGCCAAGAATTAATACGTTAATGCATTTTATATTTTATTTAAGGGGTAACTATTCCTTATTTAAAGGAATTATATTCGTGGCTTTTTATCTTCATTTTTCTCTGAGAGAGAGAGAGAGAGAATATAACATATATATATAATATTTCAAATTGGTCGAATGGATGAGTACTTCAATGGGGAAATGGGATGGATTAATGAGGGGGGGGGGGTCACTTGTTGCAAACTGGCACTGGTACCGATGAGGGAATTCAAAGAAAGTCAGTAGCAGACTAACTGTTGAGAAAATGAGAGAATTCACAGAAAGTGAATGATTCTACATTTATTTATGACTTGTAAAGCAGAGTAATTTTTCTTTGAAATTTAGTTAATGACACTCTTATCTCTTTGTTATATACAACCGCCTTTTCGTCCTCCCTAGACCGACCTTTCAACCTGACTGCTTGTCAGTAAACCTCTCGAATCCATCCCCAGATCCACTTATATAACCCATCTTTGGTGATGCCCAGGCAGGTTGGGGTAAAGATAACCTATTTGTAGACCCTTTTTGAGGAATGCAAAGTGGGAGATTTTTATAGAGCCCATATCTGTATACGCATATACATTTTATAACATATATATATATATATATATATATATATATTTTTTTTTTCAGCTTCATATATCTGTGTATTTCTACCTGTCTATTCGTCTATCTATCGGTATACATTTATTATAACCAGCTAAAAGTATCTAAAACGTATCTGAATAACTATATAATATTAAAAATAAACGAAAACTCATAACCAACCAACTTCTTCCTACGAATGAAAGAAAATACAAAATATATTCTTTTATAAACTTAATAATAATAATAATTGTCTTTCCTTTACATAAGGAAAATTATAATTATAATATTAATAATAAATATAATCTTAAGATTATAATAAACTTGTCAATATAATTGAAAAACTGGATCAACGTTTGGGAGAGACTGTTTATTACCTGCGGTTATAACAGCGTCTTTCTTGCAGACATTTCAGACGTTTCCAGACGTTTCCTTGATTGTTTCCAGGCGTTTTCAGCCCCTTGTAAAACCGTTTCGAGGCAGACCCTTCCACAAAGCCCCCGCGTGGGAAAAAAAATAATAGTTCCTGAAGTCTGTTGAGGGGAACTCTCTCTCTCTCTTCTCCATTCAGATTAGTTTGCATTGGTGAACTAATATAAAATATATATATATATATATATATATATATTGAACCTTCTTGGTTAACTTTGGTTTTGCTTCCGCCCGACTTGTTCATTTTGACAAAGATCAAACTTGTTGCTTCATTTTTGCCCATATATATATATATATATATATATATATATATATATTTTGTGTGTGTGTGTGTGTGTGTGTTTGAGACAAATGTCAACAACTTAAGTGTAAATGGTAGGAAAAGCTTCGCTCCTTTACTCCAAAGTACCGTTCTGTCCATGCACCCATTTCAGGATGTAAGTAGCTCGTAACATCATTGCGAAGCGTATAGAGGTTCACCGTCTTAGCGCTTAACGTGGCTCATTCACGAAGTAACAGGGATCTGTGTTATCATAATACAATGAACAGTTTGATTTTTCCATTTTCGTACCTCTGTCGTTACTTTGCAGATTCTTCTGTCTTTATAGGTCCGTGTGCATGATTCTTCATGAGCAAGGTGTCCCGCGAGTTTGTGTGTACTCCCCAATGCAATACAAATATAGCTGTTTTATTTACAAGAATATTCATATCACACTTGGCTTGCTCTACACAAACTAGACCAAGAACTCAAAGCCTTCGCAATTTCAAACCTTCCTATATATAGTGTAATCTAGTGGTTGAGATGCTGGACTATTGAGCTGAAGGGTGTGGGATCGAGTTCCAGTTCAGTCTTTGTGATTTTAAACTTCCTTGGCCGGTTGTGGCTCGGATTTCACGTTCAGCTCTTTAATTGCTGTTCCATTTTTTACAATTTAGGTGTGTGTATATATATATATATATATATATATATATATATATATATATATATATATATATATATATGAAAATTATTTCACGAAAGTAAATTATATATATAATCTCAGTTAGTTTTGGTAATGTTTTTTGTAGTGTGTAAATTCATGGTATTTTTTCGGTATACTGTATACTAAAAGAAAATGTATTATTTTTTTCCTTTTCACAGGAACATTCTTCAAAGAGAAGTTAGGTTTAATCTGATTAGGTTTGTTGTTGTTAAAAGTTATATGATGAGGAAAGAAAGTGGAAAAGTGTGTGTGTGTGGGTGTGTTTTGACTTCTGATACAAAATACAAAGATAAAAGAGACCATTCTAATGGTAGTGTGTGTGTGTGTGGGTGTGTGTGTGTGTGTGTGTGTGTAGAACATAAGTGTTCGAAAATATTTTTTGAAAAATTACAAAAATAATTACGAAGCTTTTCAGCTTTTGAGGTAAAGGTGAAGCAATGAAGTAACACTTTAGGCGTTTGGAACTGTATTTACTTTAGAAAATCCCTCTTCCTTTTGCGGTAACACTGTAGTTTAATACTCGTGACGACGACTCCTCGTTCATTGGCTTCCCTCGTTCCTTGCAGTGCCACTCTATATAAAGGTTTCGGTGCCAAATCCTTTTATAAATAATCTCGACGAAGACACAATAGTAAATAAAACAGAGGGCGCCATTTCCCTCAGAAGCACGTACGGATCCTCAACATTCACTTTTGAAGAGGGATAAATCACTTCAGTATAAACATTCGGAGGTCAGCTTCGTTCGTGACCTTTGGATTGGGTCACTGAAGCCCAGCCTCGTATCAGAGTGACGTGACCTCGTAACTTTACGTTGGGTGGCCCAGGTCACAGTTTATTATACGAGTGTCTTGTGTTATTTAATCTTTTATGGGGAACTTGGGCGAACATTAATTTTTAGAGCTAAATTAATTTGGTCTTCAGTATATATATACACACAGGGTGTCCCATAAGTCCGGTCTCATAGGAAAATTTATTTTAAATTAAATTTACAGAAGTACGGTAGTACATTAAGACTAAAATACATGTTCAAATTGATACTTTTTCCTCAGGAGTGTAACTCGCTTTCATATTAGCCATTGCGTGTTATTCTACTTGCAACAAAAAAAAAGGTCCCAAAACAAGACATCAATTTTAGTTCTAATCAGTTTTAGTTCTAATGAATTTAAAATAATTTCTCCTGTGAGACCGCACTGATGGGACACCCTGTATAGTGTATGTATATAAAAATTATTTTATGTAATATATTCATCGTAATTGACATCATTAAAAAATGGAATTTGAAAATGATGTATAGGCATTACTTCGCTAATAAGTACCTTTATATTGATGGGCCAGCATAAATTTTCCTTTTTGGAATTTTGTTAACTAAAAAGGTGAAAAAAAAAGTAAATTTTGAAGACTTTGTAACGATATATATATATATATATATATATATATATATATATATATATATATAATATGGAAAATTGGGGGAATATATGTTAATTGGGGGAGCGAGTGCTAAGAGGTGCCAGACACAAACCAAGGCGCATATTATATATATAGGCTTTGATACAGGATCAGATAAATGAGTTCTAATATATATATATATATAAATATAATTAATTTTAATTACATTGTTAGTGTTACCCCCCTCTTGGGGGAGGGAAAGGGACTTAAGACCTACTGTAGCGAGGTGCGAGGAAGTTAGCAAAAGAAATTTAAGAAATAGAAATTGGATATTTTGATTAATTTTATTCACTATAACTGTGGTATGTACTTTTCTACATTATTAAATGAAAGATTAAATTTTAATGCTACCTACCCCACACTAATTATAGTGCCAATAAATTACACTCCATGAATGCCATTTGCAATTAAAATAAGAGGTGGGGTGCGTGAAGGATAACTTTAGTTTGAAGGGGTCGTTGGGTAAAAAGTTATGGAAACTCCCATTAAAGGAAATGAAAATACATGAAATCATTGGGAGCAACGGTTGTATCGAAGAGAAGATACCCAGATACCCTTGAATTAATTCAAACTACAGTATACCACATTATGTGATCTTTTAACTACTCTATTCTTTCGTTATCGCTGAAGGTACACCGAGAAAAATGTTAATTCAACTGTACCGTGGTCATTTTAACCTCTCTGTGGTTGTAATAAGTACTTAAGTTTCTATCAAAACAATAAGTATGGTTGTGGCGACTATATTGCAGTTTTAATAATCATACTGTATTTTTGGATTAATTATTTCGTGTAGTGTGCAAATACTTAGTTAATTTAACAATACAGGGTGTCCCGTAAGTCTGGACCCATAGGGATTTATAATATATTTTTTTATTATGTTATTATTATTATTTTATTATTATTATTTTTTTATTATTTTTTATTATGATTTTTATTTGTGGGGCCACTTGAAAGCAAAGTGTACGAGGTCAAACTTCAGAACATTTTCCACCTTAAAGCACGCATTGTGGAGGCGTGTCAAGAAGTTTCTGCGACTGTGATTCAGAAAGTGCTGTCGCAGTGGAGATTGCGTCTTCAACTATGTGTGCGACACAACGGCGGACACTTTCAACAGATTATGTAATAAATTTTTGGACTATTTTGTAATTTTATTATTTTTCCCTATGGGTCCAGACTTACGGGACACCCTGTAGATTTGTCTCCGTGTATCAAATCTGGATTTGACTTAATAATAATATTTTTAGTAGTTAGTAGTAGTAGTGAGAAGTCATGAAATGGTACAGCGCTCTGGCCAACTGATAGATAGGGCCCATTGCCCCAACTCCTCGATTATTATTACTAGCACCTTCGGGATTCGAACTCCGAACCTCAGTGCCTTCACTTCGCTTATAGAGAAACTGTTACCCAATGAGCTACGGACGCCGGCAAATAGAATGATAATCCCTCAATTTAAGAGAGAAATTTCCATAATCGAACTGGGACACGTTGAACAACAAGTACAATCGATTGAAAAAGTCTTGTAGTAAAAAAAAAAATGGGCGTTTCTTACTAATAAATAACGGCGAGAAACGTGAACTTTTTGAACCGACTGTACATAGAAATAAAGAAATAAACTGTCATTATTTTGCGTACTTTCAGGATAAAAAATGGTTTCATAACATTTTACGGCGAATTTCGGAAAGAGAAAAATATATTTAAAAAAATAAGTAAATAAACTGTAATCATATATTTTATTAAGAAAATAAACTGTAAAAAGGACTAAAAACTAAACCGTAACCAAATATTTTATTAACAAAATCAACTGTAAAAGGAACTAAACGTAAGTTAATTTACGAAATAATAAATAAATATTAACGTAAAAATTTTTTTTTTTAAATATTCAAGAAATAAAATGAAAAAAGAAATATTTATTTTTGATAATAATAATATTGATATTTCCGTTTTAGATTTACACCGACTGGGCGAATCACTATTTGGAGAAAAGCCGAAGCAAACGGCACATCACAGATCTCCAAGGTGACGTCACGGACGGTGTGATCCTCGCTGACGTCATCGAAGCTGTCAGTAAGTGTTGATGTTTGACGTCATAAAATTCTGCGAATTGCTGTCGGACAAAGACCTTGGCTGTAGTTCTTTTGATGTCATTTATTTAGTTGTTTTTATTTAGGGGTTGGGGGAAATGTTGGTTTTATCATATTTATGGGCTACTAGATGAAAACAAACACCAGACTTATAGGGTAGTGACTAACTGGTGGGGTAATTATACCGACACCCTCGTAGTTTAAACTCACTAGTGGGGTAACTTTGATTTTGTTAGGTTAGGGTTGGTTAGAGTAGGTGAGTTTAGTTAGCTTGGCTAAATTACATGAAGTAAGGGAAAGTTAGGTTAGATTAAGGTAGGGTTGGTTAGCTTGACTAAATTATGTGAAGTAAGAAAAAGTTAGTTTAAATTAGGTACCCAATAGAATGGTGTGTGACAAGTACCTTTCTATTACAGTAAGACAAACGTGTATGTGTGTGTGTGTGTGTTTTACCTTGAAATCTACGTCTATTCTTTACTGTTTCTGAGCACCACTAATGAGGTTTCATAAACATGCTGCTCTTTGTCAACAAACAAATAAGAAAATTTCATTGTCAAGAATGTACTGTATTATAATTTTTTATTTTTTTTAAATTTGCTTGGCCTTCAAGCCACTTTTCAGGAATAGGTTTACAGTAAAGCACTGTAAAGAGCCGTTTTCTGCGTCATTCCTCAAGTAACTTATTTTGTAAACTGTAGTTAATTTTAAGAGACTCAACAGCGTGTCCCTAAAATCCAGCATCACAGGATAGATTTACTGATTACAATTATTTCGATGATGTTGGACTTATGGGCATCCTGTATAGTTTTTTATTTATTTATTTGAATAAATTATGCTTTTTCGGGCTTTCTTTTCGTATACCCTGTTTGGGGTATGTATTACGAAGTAAAAATTTCAAAACGTTGGTATATTAACCCTCGTCAGGAACCTTCAATTTATATAAGTTGTTGGAACCATGGGGTCTATATGACCCCACTCAGCCTCAGGCCGCCCGCCGGCCCGGCCCCGGCTCGTCACCTCACCCCAGACCTAAAATCTTACAAAATGGTGCTATAAAAAGCGTGTAATGAAACAATGACACGAATGGAATATTGTATTTGATATTTCAAGAACTTTTAATGAATAAATATAATCTTTCATTGTTTTGACTTCCGATACAAAATACAAAGATAAAAAAGATTATTTAATGGTTGTGATTTTTGTAGTGGTTGTGATTTTACCATTTTTATGATTTCACAATCATCAAGTATTGGTTTTCTTCACATTTTTTTATCAAAATTTATGAAATTAATCTATGATTGTGGGTGGTATGAAGTAAATCTATGAAATAAAATAAAGTTCATGAAAATAATTATATAAAAATGACATCAATACATCAAATAACACGAGAAGAACCATGGGGTCAAAATATGATAATAAAAACCCACTTTAATAGACAGAGTTTATTTCCACAACAGTTTTGATGCCCACTGGCATCCTCTTCGGGTGGATACAGAGAAACTGTTGTGGAAATAAACTCTGTCTATTAGAGTGGGTTTTTATTATCATATTTTGACCTTCACGTAGAAAAAAGTGAAGTGTTTTGCATTTACCATGGGGTCAATTTGACCCTAAATAGATAAAATGACACACCCCTCCTGCAGGAATACAGTAAAAGCAATGAAATTTTGATATATCACAGAAAAAAGTGTCATGTAGGACGACTACCTAGTCAATTATTAACAACTTTTTAAAAAAACACTTGGGGTCAAAGAGACCCCCATGGTTCCTGATGAGGGTTAAGTAGCTTGCTTTCGTGTCAGTTTATAGGAAAACTTGGAATGTTGTTTGGGAATAAACTTTTCCGGAAACTTTAAAAAAAAAAAAAGGCCCAAAAATTAATAATCAGTAATTATTTGGTCTTTTATTTTTCTTCAAAAATCACATTTCTTTCGGCAAATTTTTTTCCATTAATATGTAAAATGTCCGATTTCCTTCGATTTCATTACTCGTCCAGTGCCCCTTTATCTTTGGCACTATTTTTGATAGCGTATCGGAACTCTAAGGGAATGTCCAGTCTATATTCATTTGTTTTAATCATAATGATAATCAGTGAAGAGGACCAGAAACTGGTACAGCGCTCAGGCCAACAGATGCGGCCCATTCTCCAACTTCCGGGTTGTTATTGCCAGCACCATCGTGATTCGAACCCCCGACCTCGGTATTTTCACTTTGCTTATACGGAAACGATGTTACCACTGAGCTACCGGCGCTGGCTGTTTTAAGCCTTACCCGTTACTAACCTGCAGAGTAACGTAGTGATAGATTGCCGGGCTCTTAATCTGAAAGTCTTGGATTCGAGTCTAGGTTCGGGCTTCATATTTCAGAGCTTAAGGTACTTTTCCGGGTCTCCTCTGATAGGGTAATGGTACGAATCCCACGTAAAGCTGTAGGTCCCCTTTGTCACATAACCACGGGTGTCACGAAACAGGTAAAAACATCGCCAAACATTATTATTATTAGTATTATTACCGAGCCTATATAAACGGGGGAGGTGCAAACATCCTACCTTGGGTCACGCCTCTTTAAACCTATATATTATATAATACGATAGATATTATAAGTATTATAGAAACGAATTAAACACACATCATTTATAAATCACGTTTTAACTTATTTATAATTAAACTTGGATTAAACGGTTTTCTTGATTTTAATCTTCTCGGCATATACAAAGATCTGTTCTCTGTTAATCATTTCTCTCTCTTTTTTCTTAAGTTAAATTCATTTCACGCGAGACCCTCGAATACATTAACAAAATTAACTCGACTGTAATTTATTTGCAGATTACAATAATTCTGTGAATTATGTATGGGGTCGCGCCTGTATATAAAAATGAACCTGAATAAACATTACTCATTACGATAATGGAGCTATTTATTGCATTACTTATATATATATATATATATATATATATATATATATATATATATATATATATATATATATTGTATAAAATACTTTCTAAGTCCGTCAATTCTTCATTTTCAATTTACTTTTTCAGCTTCTCAAAAAGTTCCTGATATCAACAAGAAGCCGAAAAGTTCTACACAAATGGTAAGTGATAACCAGTTGTAAATGTAATGAATAATATATACATATATATGTCCTCCGAAACTGCGAGTAACCACAATTTACAGTGTTCCAGCCTGGCACACGAGAAATAAAATATAGTTACCTGCAGTTTCAAAGCATTGTTTAAGTTCCTTGCGTTTATTGATGGGATGAATTTCACCATTAAACACGTGAAATAAATAAATATGATGCACACCCACAAGGAAAAATTAAAAGCGATTCCAAGGCCTTTCGTGTATTCCCTGACGAGTTGTTACTGTTGAATACACGAAAGGCCTTGGAATCGCTTTTCATTTTTCCTTGTGGGTGTGCATTATTATTATTATATACAGTGTATATATATATACACACAGGGTGTCCCATAAGTCCAGGCTTGTAGGAAAATGTATTTTAAATTTAAGTTTACAAAAATAATACATCAGAACTAAAACAAATATTCAAATTGGTCTTGTTTTTGGGACCTTTTATTGGTTGCAGGTAGAATAACACGCAATAGCTAATATGAAAGTAAGTTACACTCCTCAGGAAAAGGATTTTTTTTTTTTTAATTTGTCACATGTTAGTCTCCATTTTCTTTTTCCTAGAACTAAAAATGGCCAGAGTACAACTTTTTTATTAATGTTCTAAAAGTTTTTGCTCAAAATAATTAAAATTAATATTTAAAAACGAGTAATTTAATTTCTAAATAAAGAGAAAAAAGTACTTAAAAGTAGAGGGGAAAAAACCAGTTTATGAGTTGCCAAACATTTTATTTTTAAATTCAAGATGCGGTTCCCCTCTTTTAGCTAAAGATACTCATCTTTCTTTCCCCATTTAACACTCGCCTTAAAATGACGCACCTTTAACCCTTTGGCACCCTTTGGCTCCCTTTGGCACTAAGTAGCATCCTGAGTCTCTTTCGCTGCGTGACATTTATTGCCTTTTCAATTAAATATACTGGCACATTTTGGCATCCTAAATTTTCTGCAGTTTTGGATCCTTTTATCTTGACGTGGGGTAAATTCAATTGGGTATAATATTTGATCTAAGATACCCTTAACTCAAATTTATACCTATTATTATTATATGATTGAGGCGAGGTGTATATATATATATATATATATATATATATATATATATATATATATATATATATACACACCTCGCTTCAATCTGACTGTATGATGAGTGCCAAAAGTGAAAAAAAATGCTTTTATGATTAACGATCACTTTTTCCCACATTTATGTATTCGTTACCACTCGAAATGTTTCCTGTTTAAAATTTTCGCTAGATTTTTCGCTAAATTTTTCGCAAGATTTCTCCAATCGATATAGCTGGTTAATTTTGATGGGTATTTCTAAAAATTGAGTATATTTCTTGCCGTATTTACGGGTTTTTAAGCGTTTGTCACATGTTCAGTACTTAAAATTCTTTCGGAATCGCTTATTGGTTATGATTTACAGTCGTTAAGAATTTGAGAGCGACGGCAAAAAACTTCACTTTTCTACGCGAAGGTCAAAATGTGATAATAAAAATCCACTCTAATAGACAGAGTTTATTTCCACAACAGTTTCGATGCCCAAGATTCGTTTTTCTGTATCCACCCGAAGAGGATGCCGGTGGGCATCGAAACTGTTGTGGAAATAAACTCTGTCTATTAGAGTGGATTTTTATTATCATATTGAGAGCGACTGTTTAATTAACTTTGGTAAATTTATATTACATTATTAATTTACGAATATTTCTTTTGAAGAACTCTCTCGGTTTATACGACTTTATTTTGTAAATTACGTATACCGTAGCCGTACGCATACATTTATTGTCAGGTAATTAATAATGGCACAATTATCTTCAATGGTTTTCTTTTTTTTTGTACGAGATTGTCTTTTTTTTCCATTTTTATTTCGTTAAAGATAATTATCCTTCGGAAATTAAAGTTTAAACGGTAGTAACACGTAACATCCAAGAAGCTCATTTTCCCACGACGTGGAGATGAGTGTACCCTAAGGATCACCTGAGCCAGAGCAGAAACAAAGTAAGCGGCCAGGAGCGAACCAGCGCGACACAGCTCGGAGTCTACCACCGTAACTACTGAACTACTGGACGCCCAGTAGAAATAGTGTGTAAGGAAAAAACAGGACTCGTCTGTAGTAATAATAATAATATTATTATTATTATTATTATTATTATTAAGTTCCGAGGGCCTGAAACTAGCACATCGTTCATATCAGGCAAGACGAACGCTTTCCATTTCGCTAACTCCCGTATAAATTATTATTACCAGCACCATCGGAAGTCGAACCCCCGACCCCAGTGACTTCATTTCGCTTATAGGTAAACGGTGTTACCCACTGATCGCTGAGAGTGGGGGGGAGGGGGAAGCCCGTTGATGAACTTTTATAATTATAATCAACACTTCCGACATTGCTCGATGCCATCTTGAACAGCGTTTAAAAAGAGTGTTATTTTTAGTTTGAAATTAAAAATTAAAAATATTTAAAAGAAGAAAAGATTATAAAAATTAAAGTTATTAAAAAGATGATAAAATTTAAAATATTTAAAGAAGAAAATATAAAAATTAAAAATATTTAAAAGATATTAAAATTAAAAAGATATAAAATTAAAAATATTTAAAAAGAAGAAATATAAAAAAAAAATATAATTAAATAATATTAAAATAAAAGATAAAAAATTAAAAATATTTAAAAGAAGGAAATATAAAAATTAAAAATATTAAAATATAAAATAAAAAAAGATAAAATAAAAAATATTTAAAAGAAGGAAATATAAAAATTAAAAATATTAAAAATATTAAAATAAAAGATAAAAATTAAAAATATTTTAAAGAAGGAATATTATAAAAATTAAAATTATTAAAAATATTAAAAAGATGATAAAAATTTAAAATATTTAAAAGAAGAAAATATAAAATTAAAATATTAAAAATATTAAAAAGAAAATATGATGAAAATTAAAATATTAAAAATATTGAAAAGAAGAAAGCTGGTAAGCAAAACAAAAGGTCTGTATGTGTATACATATGTGTATATGTGTATACGTGCGTGAACAAATGGTATGTATACATTTTCCCTCTTACCCTTGTGTTCTATTTAATGCGCTCTTATACCGTACGTTATAAGCATATTTAATTATTTGTCCTCTTTACCTGTATACGTGTATATGCCTATAAACTTCTCCCCTCAAACCAAATTTCGTCGAAGGAAAGGGGAAACTGATAACCTTGAGCCAGGGATTGGAGGGGAGAAAACAGCGTTCTAAACCCCAAATATTTAGTCGTTTTTACCTGTCTCTAGAACACCTATAGATTTCTAGAGCACATCTGGAGTTTCGGTTCTAGAATGCTTCGCTAACGATCTCTGAGCTGCGTTTCATGGGGTCTATTTTTACTTCCGAGTGTAAATACTGAACGAAGAACTTCGCTATAAACGTCTTCCCCTCGAATAACGTGACTTCTACCTTCCTTTCTATAGGGTGATTCACTCGCTGGTAGCCCCAGCGGATATAGTAGCGATACTCTGGGGCTACCGACGAGTGAATCACCCTGTATAACAATGGCGATGCCTTCCGTATCTTCGCTCCTCTTTTTGCTAATGAATTGTATAGAAAAGATCGTTCCAATATTATTTGGTTTTACATAATGTTGACGTAATCGTTTAAAATGTGAATTCATTTGTTCTTTCATAGTTAAGAGTAATAAAAGAATAATAATGGTAATAAAAGAATAATAATAATAATAAAGAATAATAATAGAGAATAATAAAGAAATGATTAACTTTAAACGTCGGCATCTGTTTACGAATTTGAGATAAACTGTTTTCATTCTGTAGTTATGAAGTTAGGTCTGTATTGCTGCAACTAATGCAGACAAGGTTCGATATAGTTACTGATAAATAGTAACCGTACGATCAGTAACTGTAAAGTTTCGGAAAAAGTTCGCCTACAAACATAAAATTTTTAAAAAGCATAAAAAATTACCTATTGGTAATATATTCTATTTTTCTCTAGATATTTTAGTGTTTTTGGTCACTAATAAAATTTCGAGAACGAAATCCACCGGATAATAATGTCTATGTAATTTTTGTGTTTTAGAGGTTATGTTTATAGGCGAATTTTTTTACCGAGGCTGTACATTTAGTAATCGTACCAAAGACGATATATATATATATATATAACCTTTGGTTAGCTTCCGCCCGAATTGTTCATTCTGACGAAGGTCAAGCTTTTCACTTCACTTTAGACCTACAGTTTAACGTAGAATCCGAACCACGCCCCATCAGCAACCGAGCGTCTTAACCACTAGGGTACCCATTTATCTACCAACCACTTTCTTTATTGTGTGGAAGGATGAACAGCTGGGTTTTGCTGCGCACCGGCTGCCGTCGGGTCTCGAACCCGGGGCCGATGGATTCGTAGTCAGCGACGGTAACCACTACACCACCGAGGCGCCTATAATATATATATATATATATATATATATATATATATAATATATATATATATATATATATATATATATATATATATATATATATATATATATATATATTACAATTTTACTGTCACTGCAGCATAGCTCGATTATAAGGTGAATCTATAATAAGGATTTCGATAACACACACACACACACACACCACACACGGTGTTTCATGCTGATACACAGCTGGTTTAATTATTTTTTACTCTGCTCAAGTCATTATTGAAATCTAAATTGTGAAGATATGTAACTTTAGACTTGTTGGATATATATTTTAGACTGGGATTAAAAATATATGCAAGTTAAATAATGTAGGTATGGGTAGAATCGCCCAAAAAAGTTATAATTAGCCATACGCAAACTCTATTGCATTTACTGCTACAGTATTTATAATATTTAAATATAAAGCTAAACCTATATATATATATATATATATATATATATATATATATATGTGTGTGTGTGTGTGTGTGTGTGTGTGCGCGTGTGTGTGCGCGAGCGCGCCCGCCCGTCCGCTTCTGTAAAGAAAACAAACATTTACCATAATTACATAACACTGAGGACAACATACCCATGTCTCATGACTATATATATATATATATATATATATATATATATATATATATATATATATATATATAATATATTACACAAGTTATAGGCCTCAGATGTAAGTAGCAACTTAATTGGGGCAAGTTTGTAGAGCGTAATTGTATAGGCTACCCATTTGGAGATAGGCTGTATTAATTCATAAATTTTATAAGGTTAAAGAGACAATTACATAATTAATTACTTGAAGCCACTATTTGATTTGTATCAACAATCTAGGAATGGAAAGACTGTGTGCGTGTGTGTGCGTTTTTGTTTTCGCCTTTAATCAACACACTCAATATTGCAATGATAAGTAAAGTATGGTACACACAAGAACAAAAATGCAATTGGCTGTATATCAGTGTTAGTACGAAAGGGTTTGATATATATGAATAAATTGTCACTATAATACATAATGTCAAATACAACAACAGATAATAAATTAAATTAAATTAAATTGATGACACGCTTAATTAAATTATACTCGACAGTTAGCTTGATAAATGACATACAGTGCCAGTTCTATGCGCAGACATAGAGGAAACGAAATTTTGACACACGCGTTGAATTTCTATAACAGGTATTCTTGGCTGAGGCAGATGTAGGCCGAGAGAGTCTACAATCACCGAGTTAAAATATGCGAAAGATATAATTTATGTAGGTCAATACGTAAGATATGCTTTCTGTAGCGCGATTCACGGAAGACTGATTTAAAACTTCAACTGTTAAATTTTGATGAACATAAGGATTTCTTATGGTTTGGTTGCTTCAAAATTCCTTGGTGACGGTCTTAGTTAATTTTAAAGGTCAACCTTTTAGGTTTATAGAGGATTACATAGACATTTCCTCCTCCGGACTTTACTTTAAACGCTTTCTCAAGCCCGTATCGAAGGTCATCACAAAAGGTCAACCTTATGATAGTTTCGAACGCTCGTACAAACGCCTTAATTGCCATGGAATGCTGCGAGTTTATCATAGATCACTTACCCACACTCAGCCATGCAACTTCGTCAGCAGAAACTTGCACATGCGTTAAAAAACCATCACGAGGAATCTTTTTGTTTTCTCCCTCAGAGTTGGTTTCTCTGTTTACCCGTACAAGATAACAAATGCTCAAACACTGAAGAAGGCTTTCTTACACCTGCATCATTTTCGACCGTGAGAAGACTTAATATTATTTAACGGGTTTTCATTCCTCCATTTTCAAATACAGTCCGTCTTCAAGCATAAACATCTTTGCTTATAGGCTCTCCCGTCCTACAGCCTATACCTTTCGCATAAACTCAGTGTCTGTAACCCTTTTGCATAGGCCTAACACATTTGGCCGACAGTGGTTTACAGTGTCGTTCGTGTTAGTCTACTTTATTATGCAGCTTACAAATTCATACAAATTCTCAGCCTAACCGAATAGGTTCTCTAAAGTGTAATTATTGCATCTTAATACTATTGAATCCTCCATGTAATTTACTCCTTCAATTCTCAGTATTCAATAATTGTAATATTTGCACATTTCAATAAAAATTATGTAATTGTTAACCACTGTAAGTAATTATTCTTTTATTTTGCATATTAAACCAAAAAAATTAACGTAGCTTATTAATCATCCTTCTTTATTAATAACATTGTTTATTTGATCGAAAAGTCAATTTGGTGACCCATAAACAATCTTTAATTAATCTAATTGCATTTATTATAGGGCCTACTGTCAAAAGGCCACCAAAGGTTCATTTTCATGAGGTATGCTTTTCTCAGGTTGACCGCGGAAGCAAAATTGAAGTTAAAATTGTATGTGAAGTATAATTATTCGAAATATAAAACACTAATTAGCTACTTATTAACGACCTTTGGACATATAAACGCGGGCTTACTGTATAAAATATTATACGCGTATAGCAAGAAAGATAAATATGTGAGATTTTCGCTTTGAATGTAATTAGAAAACAAATCATTTTTTAATTTTCTCTCTCTCTCTCTCTCTCTCTCTCTCTCTCTCTCTCCTGTAAAATTTCTTTGGCTACTTTTCCAGGGGTCAAGGTATTTTCTTCAACCTTTTCTCGTACCCACCTCGGGCAGGGAGAGAACGGACGGTGGGGAGAGAGCCTTATGCTTTTCTCTCCTGTTTTCCACTACTGCTGAAATAATAACAAAAAAATGCACTAGTTTAATAACAGGAACCTCCCGAGTGGACGAAAGGTCTTTGAGGCTTCCTCTTGTCCTTGTAACTCCTTGTAATTCTCTTTTCATTTGTTTTCTAATTTTGTTTCATTATTTATAATAATAGTCACGTCAAATTGCATTAATTGACAATCACACTAATTTCATTTATATGATAATTATAAGCACTAATATATATTATATATATATATATATATATATATATATATATATATATATATATATATATATATATATGTATATATACACACACGAGTTGACTTGCGGCGCGAGTACGAACCCACTTCGGGGCTGCACGCTTTGATTTAATCTTCGTATTAAAATCAATCTCGGTTATTGTGGTTCTCTATTATGATATATATATATATATAACTATATAGAACAATTTATTATAATTTGGGCATAACTATATGAAAGTTTAGTGAGGAATTGCAGCATACCCTCATTGAGGACTTTTGGGGAGTTCTTCACTAAAATTTTGTAACTCGTCACTAATGAATTTAGGAAGTGAGAGACAAGGAGAGAAAACAGTTTTTCTCACTAAAAAAATATTTGATTATTTTAATTTATAATTTGTTGCCCGGATAATGTTTTCGTTTTGGATCTTTTGAGTCATCGTAAGCCTTGAAACCACGTTACAATGTATTAAAAAAAATAACAAAATAATAAGTGTCGAGATTTAAAAATCTGACCTCACTGATTATTTAACTCTCGTTTATTTCAATTAACTTTTATTTCCTGACTATCACATTTACTGACAAACTTAAAGCATGTGTCAGCAATAGCGCTATAATGAGGGCATGTCGTAATTCCTCACTAAACTTTCATGTAGTTATGCCCAAATTATAATAAATTGTTCTATATAGTTACTTCGTCATAGGTGCACAATCATCTTCGTTCATTATGCACATAACGCATCTACACACACACACACACACACACACACACACACACACACACACACACACACACACGAAAAGTGAATCCGTCCGTATGAAGCCAACTTGATGCATGTCGAAAAGAGAACTATTTTTCTTTGATTCCAATTAAATTCCCATTAAATTGGAAGTCATTTTCCAAAGCGAGGTATTGATACCTCCTTTCTTCCATCACAGATACACCCATCTGTCTCCCGCTGCTTTCAGTCTTAATTTGCAAAGGTCGTCCTAAAGGCGATATAAACAGATTTTAATAGGTTATAAAGGTAATTTTTAAAGGCTTTTTATTACAATGAGAGAGAGAGAGAGAGAGAGAGAGAGAGAGAGAGAGAGAGAGAGAGAATATATTATTATTCTAAAATAAGATATATTGTTTTCGCAACCATAATGGAAGTGACTTTTTTACGAGTTCTCTCTCAAGGAATAAATATAATGTATAAAAATCTATAATAGAATTGGTTCCACCTTTAACGAAATGATGCACCTTTGAAATTTATTGTACTTTATTACCATATATATATATATATACAGGGTGTCCGAGAATTATCTGTACAATTTTTGGCTGTTATTAAAAGTCAACCATGAAGTGTAGAAATTCCAGTGTTGTCCCATTTTACAGAGAATCTCATTAAGTTTTTTCTGATACCAAGTTTTGACAAGTTTTTTAGAAATTCCAGTGTGTCCGAACATTATCTGTACAATTTCATCTTTTAATAAAATTCTTGATAACACACGTAAAATTCTTAAACAAGATTATTTAGAATCTGTATTTTCAAAAGTTTCTTTTATTAAAGTAACGTTGTTACAAACATTCGATATGTGCACCATCAGTGATTCGCAAAAATCCAATCGATAATCTAAATGTTGCCATGTACGCTGCAGCATATCCACATCAATTCGCTCAATAGCAGCTGTGATTCTTGCTTTTAAATCATCAATGTCTGTCACCCGCGTACATTTCTAAAAAACTTGTCAAAACGTGGTATCAGAAAAAACTTAATGAGATTCTCTGTAAAATGGGACAACACTGGAATTTCTACACTTCATGGTTGACTTTTAATAACAGACAAAAATTGTACAGATAATTCTCGGACACCCTGTGTATATATATATATATATACAGGGTGGCGCAAAAAGTCGCGCATTATAGGAATTTTCAGTGTTGACTGTATATTATTTCTTTCTCTTAGGTAGGGGATGGCTGCGAAATTAACAATAGACGAGAGGATGAGCTTGGTTTTAATATATGGAATATCAGGTACAACAAATCGATGAATCGGTACAGAATTTAAGTTCTGTACCGATTCATCAATTTGTAGTAGCTGGTATTTCATACATTAAAACCAAGCTCACCCTCTCGTCTAGTGTTAATTTCGCAGCCATCCCCTACCTAAGAGAAATAATATATTATTGTCAACACTGAAAATTCCTATGATGCGCGACTTTTTGCGCCACCCTCTCTATATATATATATAATTATAAGCGAAGGTACCGACTTTTTTAAATCATTATATCTTAAAACCTAATTAACCAAACCTAATATAATCGAACCTAACCTAACCCCAGAGCCGTCGAACCGGTCTTTCGACACCTGATCGACTTGACATTCTATCGACAAGTTATTATTAGATTAGGTTAAGTTAAACTAAGTTGCGCTAGGTAAGGTTAGACTAGGCCAAGATAGGTTAGGTTAAGTTAGTTTTTTTAGAGTATCGATGTTTTGGTCTTATCTCAACGAAATTGATGTAGGTCCGTCCTTTCGGACGCAGTTGAAGGATGGAAGTGTGGTTTCTGTTAAGTCATCAAATAGTGAGGTACTAACTGATCTAGCCTAACGTAACGTAATCAGGACCAACATTTTTTTTATGACAATAAAAATTGTGTAGGTTTTATATATAAATTTTTTAATGTTCCGAGGTACCGAAAGTGAAACCTCACAAAAAATTACCCAACTATATGTGACTTATCACACACGCGATCTCACTTATGCTCAGTGGCCTCTCCCCATATATATATATATATATATATATATATATATACAGGGTGAGTCAAAAGTCTGGAAACTTTTGACTTACCATATTATATATATATACAGGGTGTCCCGTAAGTCTGGACCCATAGGGATTTATAATATATTTTTTTATTATGTTATTATTATTATTTTATTATTATTATTTTTGTATTATTTTTATTATGATTTTTATTTGTGGGGCCACTTGAAAGCCAAAGTGTACGAGGTCAAACTTCAGAACATTTTCCACCTTAAAGCACGCATTGTGGAGGCGTGTCAAGAAATTTCTGCGACTGTGATTCAGAAAGTGCTGTCGCAGTGGAGATTGCGTCTTCAACTATGTGTGCGACACAACGGCGGACACTTTGAACAGATTATGTAATAAATTTTTGGACTATTTTGTAATTTTATTATTTTTCCCTATGGGTCCAGACTTACGGGACACCCTGTATATATATATATATATATATATATATATATATATATATATATATATATATATATATATATATATATATATGCAAAGAGACTCAAATTAGAGAGGAAACTTGGCGAAATAGAAATAGACCTAAAGCAAACATTCATACATAAGACAAACGAGGAGGAAAACAAGGTAGCAGAAAACAAAAAATAACCCCAAATACTTCTACATTTTTGCGAAAAGGAAAATGCAGTGTAAGGAGAATATTGGACCGTTGATAGACGGGGAGGCCGAATACACAAATGACCCGAAAGAAATAAGTGAACTGCTTAGGGAACAATTTAAATCTGTGTTTAGCACCCCTAAGTCCGAGATGGAAGTGGAAAACCCAGACGAGTTTTTCGACATTGATACAGATCAACCAAGAACAAATCCCGGCACAAACCTCTTAATGGACTTCGAGTTCACGGAAGGAGATGTAATTACGGCCTTATCACAGATGCGAGACAATTCAGCGCCAGGGCCAGACACATGGAATGCCACATTTCTGAAGAAATGCAAAGAGAGTATTGCAAAATCGCTATACTTACTATGGAGGAAATCACTCGACACAGGACAAATTCCACTCCCCTTAAAGAATGTGAACATTGCCCCCCTATTTAAAGGTGGTAACAGAGCAATGCCCAAAAATTATCGGCCAGTGGCTCTCACCTCACACCTTATAAAGTGTTTTGAACGCATAGAGGGTGTCCGAGAATTATCTGTACAATTTTTGGCTGTTATTAAAAGTCAACCATGAAGTGTAGAAATTCCAGTGTTGTCCCATTTTACAGAGAATCTCATTAAGTTTTTTCTGATACCAAGTTTTGACAAGTTTTTTAGAAATTCCAGTGTGTCCGAACATTATCTGTACAATTTCATCTTTTAATAAAATTCTTGATAACACACGTAAAATTCTTAAACAAGATTATTTAGAATCTGTATTTTCAAAAGTTTCTTTTATTAAAGTAACGTTGTTACAAACATTCGATATGTGCACCATCAGTGATTCGCAAAACATCCAATCGATAATCTAAATGTTGCCATGTACGCTGCAGCATATCCACATCAATTCGCTCAATAGCAGCTGTGATTCTTGCTTTTAAATCATCAATGTCTGTCACCCGCGTACATTTCTAAAAAACTTGTCAAAACGTGGTATCAGAAAAACTTAATGAGATTCTCTGTAAAATGGGACAACACTGGAATTTCTACACTTCATGGTTGACTTTTAATAACAGACAAAAATTGTACAGATAATTCTCGGACACCCTGTGTATATATATATATATATATATATATATATATATACAGGGTGGCGCAAAAAGTCGCGCATTATAGGAATTTTCAGTGTTGACTGTATATTATTTCTTTCTCTTAGGTAGGGGATGGCTGCGAAATTAACAATAGACGAGAGGATGAGCTTGGTTTTAATATATGGAATATCAGGTACAACAAATCGATGAATCGGTACAGAATTTAAGTTCTGTACCGATTCATCAATTTGTAGTAGCTGGTATTTCATACATTAAAACCAAGCTCACCCTCTCGTCTAGTGTTAATTTCGCAGCCATCCCCTACCTAAGAGAAATAATATATTATTGTCAACACTGAAAATTCCTATGATGCGCGACTTTTTGCGCCACCCTCTCTATATATATATTATAATTATAAGCGAAGGTACCGACTTTTTTAAATCATTATATCTTAAAACCTAATTAACCAAACCTAATATAATCGAACCTAACCTAACCCCAGAGCCGTCGAACCGGTCTTTCGACACCTGATCGACTTGACATTCTATCGACAAGTTATTATTAGATTAGGTTAAGTTAATCTAAGTTGCGCTAGGTAAGGTTAGACTAGGCCAAGATAGGTTAGGTTAAGTTAGTTTTTTTAGAGTATCGATGTTTTGGTCTTATCTCAACGAAATTGATGTAGGTCCGTCCTTTCGGACGCAGTTGAAGGATGGAAGTGTGGTTTCTGTTAAGTCATCAAATAGTGAGGTACTAACTGATCTAGCCTAACGTAACGTAATCAGGACCAACATTTTTTTATGACAATAAAAATTGTGTAGGTTTTATATATAAATTTTTTAATGTTCCGAGGTACCGAAAGTGAAACCTCACAAAAAATTACCCAACTATATGTGACTTATCACACACGCGATCTCACTTATGCTCAGTGGCCTCTCCCCATATATATATATATATATATATATATATATATATATACAGGGTGAGTCAAAAGTCTGGAAACTTTGACTTACCATATATATATATATATACAGGGTGTCCCGTAAGTCTGGACCCATAGGGATTTATAATATATTTTTTTATTATGTTATTATTATTATTTTATTATTATTATTTTTGTATTATTTTTTATTATGATTTTTATTTGTGGGGCCACTTGAAAGCCAAAGTGTACGAGGTCAAACTTCAGAACATTTTCCACCTTAAAGCACGCATTGTGGAGGCGTGTCAAGAAATTTCTGCGACTGTGATTCAGAAAGTGCTGTCGCAGTGGAGATTGCGTCTTCAACTATGTGTGCGACACAACGGCGGACACTTTGAACAGATTATGTAATAAATTTTTGGACTATTTTGTAATTTTTTATTTTTCCCTATGGGTCCAGACTTACGGGACACCCTGTATATATATATATATATATATATATATATACTGTATATATATATATGCAAAGAGACTCAAATTAGAGAGGAAACTTGGCGAAATAGAAATAGACCTAAAGCAAACATTCATACATAAGACAAACGAGGAGGAAAACAAGGTAGCAGAAAACAAAAAATAACCCCAAATACTTCTACATTTTTGCGAAAAGGAAAATGCAGTGTAAGGAGAATATTGGACCGTTGATAGACGGGGAGGCCGAATACACAAATGACCCGAAAGAAATAAGTGAACTGCTTAGGGAACAATTTAAATCTGTGTTTAGCACCCCTAAGTCCGAGATGGAAGTGGAAAACCCAGACGAGTTTTTCGACATTGATACAGATCAACCAAGAACAAATCCCGGCACAAACCTCTTAATGGACTTCGAGTTCACGGAAGGAGATGTAATTACGGCCTTATCACAGATGCGAGACAATTCAGCGCCAGGGCCAGACACATGGAATGCCACATTTCTGAAGAAATGCAAAGAGAGTATTGCAAAATCGCTATACTTACTATGGAGGAAATCACTCGACACAGGACAAATTCCACTCCCCTTAAAGAATGTGAACATTGCCCCCCTATTTAAAGGTGGTAACAGAGCAATGCCCAAAAATTATCGGCCAGTGGCTCTCACCTCACACCTTATAAAGTGTTTTGAACGCATAGAGGCAAAACTACCTACTACCTACAAGAAAAAGACTTATACAACCCAAATCAACATGGCTTCAGGGCGGGTAGATCATGCCTGTCACAGCTACTAGGCCACCAGGAGAAAATATTAGGAACATTGTGTCGAGGACAAAACATTGATGTAATATATACTGACTTTGCTAAAGCCTTCGATAAATGTGATCATGGAATCATAGCACACAAACTTAAGGATACAGGAATTACTGGAAAGCTAGGAAGGTGGATATTTAATTTCTTGACGCAAAGAACGCAAAGAGTGGTGGTAAACGGAGTTAAATCGGAAGTCTCGGAAGTCGTGAGCTCTGCCCCACAAGGGACAGTATTAGCTCCCTTGCTGTTCATAATAATGATTGCAGATATTGATGCAGATATTAAGGACAGTATTGTATCATGCTTCGCAGATGACACGAAGATATGTAAGGAAATATTGAACGAAGATGACGTAAGAAAACTACAAAACGACATTGAAACATTATTCCAGTGGGCAGAAGACAACAATATGAAGTTCAACGAAGAAAAATTCCAACTTCTAAGATATGGTAATAACAAAGAGCTACAGAAAAAAGGGTACAAAACTCCGCAAGCCAAACAGATAACACCAAATCCACAAGTCAGGGATCTTGGAGTAATAATGTCGTCGGATGCAGAATTCAGAGAGCACTATAAAATCAAAATCACAACGGCTAGAAAAATAATGGAGTCATCTGGAGGAGCTTCCGCAGCAGAAAAGCAAACATCATGCTCAAATTATGGAAGAGTCTAGTCCTACCAGTAATTGAGTATTGCTCAGTACTCACAAGCCCACACAGAAAAAGAGACAGTGCGAGCATTGAAGCTATACAAAGGACTTTTACGTCTAAGATAAAGGAAACGGAAGGCGAAGACTACTGGTCTCGACTACAATCCCTGGAACTCTACTCTCTTGAAAGAAGGCGCGAGCGGTACACAATAATATACATATGGAAAATACTTGAGGGCTCTGTCTCTAACCTCAGAAATGAAATAGAAACAAACTGGAATGAGAGAAGAGGCAGATTTTCTACGGTCTCAGCTGCGGTGGGACAAGGAGCCATGAAAACGAGGATGGAAAATACCCTCAGAATACGGGGCCCAAAGCTTTTCAATGTCCTTCCAAAAGAAGTGAGGAATCTCCAGCATACCGACCTGAATAACTTCAAGAACCAGCTGGACAGATTCTTGTGCAAAGTCCCTGACCAGCCATGCGTGGCTGGCTGCGAGGGCAGGAGGAGATCAGAGAGCAATTCCCTCCTTCACCAAGTCCCGCAAATGAGGCGGGATGCTGCAGAGGGGTCGACCGCAGGTCGATCCTGAACCGTCGTTCAAACTCAACAAAAGTAAGTAATATATATATATATATATATATATATATATATATATGGGTTGAATTTCACACTTAAACACATGAATGAATGAATGATGCAAACCACAAAGAAAAAAAAAATATTCCAAGGCCTTTCGTGTATTCAACAGTTACTGTACACCTCGTCAGGGAATGACAAGATGTACTGTTGAATAGACGAAAGGCCTTGGAATTTTTTCTCTTTCCTTGTGGGTTTGCATCATATATATATATATATATATATACACTATATGTAATTGGGTGAACAGTGTTACTATATAATATGTTTTTGAAAAATATTGGTGCAGTATTATCAGTTTCAAACAAAAGAACGTAATTAAGATGTGTTCGAGGGGAATCTATTTAAGTTTTCCAACTAAAAACTAGTTCTGCAATTTGGTTTCTTTTTCCTTGTTTTGTTTATTGCTTATGAATACACGTTCATGAAATCGTTTGCATCGTAATGTTTGTAATTAGCAAGTTTTTACTATACATATTCGCAAACCTCATTTACAGTTCAATTTTGAGACGTAATATATATATATATATACACCAGGTGTCTCAAAAATGTTACTATTTCTAATAAATGTTCTGAGTTACAAAAACAGAGGAACCTAGACACAAAGACAAACGCAACGGGTATGTAAAACATAAGAGTTTATTAACATTGATTAAACACCATATTCAGTGTAATCGCCACTTTTTCTGAACGCAATATTCAACCTTACACAAATGTTTGACATAATTTTTGGAAATAGTTCAGCTGGAATGTTGTTGATTACCTCATATACTTCGGTCTTTAGGTCTTCAAGTGTCTTAAGACTTGGTAGAATAGATCCTGTCTTTTACGTAACCCCACAAAAAAAAGTCAAGGGGTGTAAGGTCAGGTGAGTATGGGGGCCATTCCACTGGCTCATGAAGGGGAGATTAGTCGTCAGGAAAAATGCTTCCTCAAAAGGTTTCGAATTTCACAACCAATGTGTGGTGGTGCTCCGTCCTGCCGAAGACTAAAAATTAAGCTTTCTTTAAAGATTATAGTCTAGTAAGGCCTGACGACCAAGCTATTTTCCTTCAGTGTTGAGGAGGTCCCTTCTCGGGCCTTTCATTTGGGAACACCACACATTCTGCCTTTCCTATTTTCCAGCGTTGTTTGGATGGTAATTGGATTTAACTTGAGGTTTGGTACCAGTTTTTCGATAATTTTCCATATTTAGATCATGGTATACCTCTCTCTTCTTCTTTCCAGGGAGTACAGATTTACTTTACGTAGTCTTTCCCAGTAGTTGAGTTCTTTGAAGCCATCAATTTTGGCTGTGAAATGTGTCTGCGTTTCTTCTAGTTTATTAATTTCTTCCTTTTCATATGGGGACGTCAAAACTGAGCAGTATTCAAGTTTTACTATGATCAGTGTTCTCAGCAAGGGAATTATTACTGTTTTGTTTCTCCTTCTGAACATTTTTAGTACCTGTCCCGCGACTCTTTTTGCTTTGTTTATTGCTATCTGATTTTGCGTCTCGAATTTGGCATCATCGGTCATTATTACCCCCAAGTCGACCGCTTTCGTGCTTCTCTGAATTTCCTGTCTATCTGGAGCATAATATGCAGTCTAAGTTTCTCATTTCTACCATATCTCAAGAGCTAAAATTTCTCGATGTTAAATGTCATATTGTTGTCTTCTGACCATGTGTATATTTTGTTCGTGTCCCTCTGCAAGGCCTCCACTTCATTTGCATCGCTGATTTTTCTGCTGATCTTTGTATCGTCCGCAAAGGATGTTACTATACTGTCGCTGTTTACTCCACTGTCTATGTCTGTTAGCATGATAATGAACAGGATTGGGGCCAGTACTGTACCTTGTGGTACTGAGCTGCGTACTTCTAATTCTGATGATGATACACCTTGAATTTTGACGATCTGTAGTCGTTCTCTGAGGAAGTTGTAGATCCATTTTCCCACTTTGCTTGTTATTCCCATATGTTTATTTTTATGCGCTATTATACTATGATCGCATTTGTCGAAAGCTTTAACAAAATCCGTGTATATGACATAGTTTTCAATGCCTTCAAGTGTATCTAGGATATTGTTATAATGCTCAATAAGTTGTGATAGGCATGATCTTCCTGATCGGAATCCGTGCTGATTTTCGTTGAATCTTTCCAGTGTCTCCAAGAAGTCATAGATTTTCTCTCTGACTATTCTTTCAAATATTTTGGTGAGGTGGGACGTCAATGACTCTGGTCTATAGTTCTTTGCTTGAACAAAGAACTATAGACTATGGTAAGTACTCGTAAATCCCCACCTTTATATATAGGGACAATGTTTGCGCTTTTTCAAGATATATATATATATATATATATATATATATATATACAAACTCAGAATGGTCCCCTGAGAAACTTATATGTTAAACACAGACCGTGCATGGAACAAGGAACTCTTCTGGGAAAATTAAATCCACTATAGTCCGAATAAGTAATGGTAAATGACAAATACCATAGTTTTTCTTTTTCATGATGCTATCCCGACGTGGGCAACGGGTCCCAAAGCTGGATCCTGTCTGCTTTGCAGATAGCTGGTGAGGGAAGCTATATTTATGGGACCTCTTTGCGAGAGACCCGTTGCCCACGTCGGGCTAACATCATGAAAAAGAAAAACTATGGTATTTGTCATTTACCATTACTTATTCGGACTATAGTGGATTTAATTTTCCCAGAAGAGTTCCTTGTTCCATGCACGGTCTGTGTTTAACATATAAGTTTCTCAGGGGACCATTCTGAGTTTGTGTATATTAAACGGACGTGTTACGTGCCTTGAAAAGTGGACGCTCAATGTCCCGGTTGAGGTTTAAGTTTTGTTTTTTTGGCTAAAAATACAATAGTTACCCCTTTTTCTTTGATTTATTCAATCCGACGTGAATGCAACGAGTCTTTTACTTATATAGAGGTTCTGAATGTAGTGGGACTAGGCTTGCTTTAAACCCTAGATCCATGTCCCAAAGCTGGATCCTGTCTGCTTTGCAGATAGCTGGTGAGGGAAGCTATATTTATGGGACCTCTTTGCGAGTGACCCGTTGCCCACGTCGGGCTAGCATCATGAAAAAGAATAACTATGGTATTTGTCATTTATCATTACTTATTCGGACTATAGTGGATTTAATTTTCCCAGAAGAGTTCCTTGTTCCATGCACGGTCTGTGTTTAACATATATATATATATATATATATATATATATATATATATATATATATATATATATATATATATATATATATATATATAATGTGTATGTGTTGCGGACAAAGCCCGGCAGTTGTCCTCCCTCATTTGACAGTCCGAAATATATATACGTATACTCTATATACGAGTATATATAACCTAACCTATCTTAACCTAACCTAATACACTTGAACACTCCGCACGTTGTCCAGCTGGGGTTGGTTAAAATTCTAATGAGGGAAGACAATGCGCGGTGTGTTCAGACAAAGCGCGCATTGTCCAACTGCCGGGCTTTGTTCGTAACACACACACACACACACACACATATATATATATGAGAGAAGTGAGTGCAATATTTCGGGAAATCTTTTATACAATATAAAATCGCCCTTCTCATGATTGGATTATTTGACCTCCTTCGCAACATTTAAGGTCATATGACTGAGGGGACCTACATCTTCACGTTGGATCCGAACCACTGGTCGTTACTTAATCTGGACGCAGAGATCAGTCTGCCAACCAACTAATACCCAGACCTAGTGTCGCTTAACTTCTCTGATCGACGGGAAGCAAGGTGACGACACTGGCCAAGCCGTAGCCCGTAAAATTCGTTATGTCGTGTTTATATAGGATAATATGAGGGTATTTTGGCATTATGTTTGCGCGTTAACCTCGTTAATGTTCCGTCTGTTGGTCTCTCTTCACACGAAGGTCAAGCTGGTGGCTAAGCCTCTAGGCCTGGGTTGGTGGAGGAGCGAGTTGCTTTCTTGCGCTCTGCACCGCACATAGCCAGGTACACCCGGCTCATCTGGTACCGTCCTGAGCCAGGACGTTCATAAAAGTAAATCCATAAAATCGAGATGTATTTGCTAAAAATTGTCAAGTTTTTGGTATAGAAACAGTTTCCGATAGTAACTCTTTCCAGGACACATTTTGGAAATAACCTTAGTTATAATTGTATATCCTCGTAATGACAGACAGGAAAATTATATTTCCTTGTTAATCTTTTCTCGCAGTCCGCCATCGATTCACGCGCAATTTTTTTATTTTGGGAGTACGGAGTGGCCCCTAAAACATCTACCCCCTTTTAAAATGCAAATAATTCGAATAGTAGTTACATGTTTTCGGGCCACTCTGTATATGCTCTTATTTAATATTAGAATTTCGTCTTTTGTACGTACATAAATAATTGCGTGCTATATGGTGAGTACTCGTAAATCTAATAATGTAAAAATACGATAAATCCTTAAGTATCTGACCATGTACAGGGAGATAATAAATTATAAATGGCAAAAACCAGATAACATTTCTTCGATATATGAAATTACTCGCTTCTATTTTTGGTCTGGTAATTCATTTGAGGGTAAAATCTAAGGGTTGACAACTCCAATGTTTACTAATGCGAAATGACTGTCTATTTATTATGGACTCTCATTTCGTTTCGAAATAAGCATCATATATGTATGTATCTTCAATTTATAATGCATAAAGCCGGTTTTTGTTCGTTCTTATTTTCCATTTGTTTATTATCTTTTCTCTCTCTCTCTCTCTCTCGTTCGCTGTTTATTGACTCAGTTTTCTTTAAGAGATTATTTATATATACTTTTCTGGTTTTTTATCTTTTTGTTTTCGCTCATTTTCTAAAATTTTTTGTTCATTTTTAAGTTTTTAATATTTTTTATTATTATTTTAAGTTTTCGTTCATTTTCTAAAAAATTTAAGTTTCCGCTCATTTTTTTTTAATTTTAATTTTCGCTTATTTTTAAAATTTTCGTTCAACCGATTTTCCCGATGTGAAAACATCAATTATTTTCTTCTTTCTTCCTTTACCCCCCTCTCTTTTTCCGCTATTTTCACCCTTTTTTTTTGTGTGTGTGTTGTGGGGGGGGGGGGGGGGTCCCTTTTCTCTCCCTCACTTTCGCTAAACTCTCACTCAATTTGGGAGAGTGTAGCGTAATTGGGATCATAAATTTAAGCCCATTTTGTTTATTTAAATGTTTACTGATTCATAAATTAAGAGGAACGAATGTTGTGATAGCGATTGGCACCAAAGTCATAAATTGAAACCAAATATATGAAAGCGAGACAAAAAAAATAGCGAATAAAAGTATTATCTCAAAATACTGTAAATATACTTGAAGAATTAAAAATATTTTTTCAAGATTCAATTTTATAAGCATAAATTTTTGTGCTCGATACTTTTTGTATTTTTGTATTTGTCCTGACACGTGTATATATATATATATATATATATATATATATATATATATATATATGAAACTGAATCTAACCTAAGTAAGCCTACCCTAACCTAATTAAGTGCATCTTAACCTAACTGAGCCTATCCTAACCTAACTAAGTGCATCTTAACCTGACTAAGCCTATTCTAAACTAACCTAAATGCATCTTAATCTAACTAAGCCTATCCTAACCTAAGTACATCTTAACCTAACTAAGCCTATCCTAACCTAACCTAAGTACATCTTAACCTAACTAAGCCTATCCTAACCTAACCTAAGTACATCTTAACCTAACTAAGCCTATCCTAACCTAAGGGCATCTTAACCTAACTAAGCCTATCCTAACCTAATTAAGTGTATCTTAACGTATGCTAACCTAAACTAACTTTAATGTAACCCAAACTAAGTTATCGATTAACTGTCGTGCCGAGAGAATAACTTTATCCTGCAAGGGAAAAATGCAGCATCCAATCTAACGTATGCATTCATTATTATAAGTCACGGTGTCACGGGCCATTGAATTTTGATGGCTGCTGGAATGGGGTTTTAGAGGCAACATTTCTTATTCCACATTTTTTTTATATTCATATTTTATGTAATTTATGAACGTTGAATGTTTACTTTCAATATGCGAGTACTTCAAACATTCTTTGGACGATAAACAGATTTTAAAAAGATTATGTTTATTTAGTTATGCAGTTTTTCTTCGTTGCAAGACGATGTATGTGGTATGCACAGAGATTTATTTCCCTATACTCCCCTCCCACCTAGCGGTCAACTATTCACGTAGGTGGAATGTTGCTAATTTAGTCGTTTTCCACCTCGATCTAACTAGTTGTTTTAAAAAAATTCTAGTTTGAAAAAATAATGTATTTAGTTGTTGGTTGGAAATTTTGATTTTTAACATACATTTTACACTTTGATATTTACATTTACAATACTTACATTTACAATACTTACATTTACAATACTTACACTTACGATACTTATACTGTTCAGAAATAGGAAAAGTGTATCTCGGAAGAGTAAAAAACCTTTAATTTGTTCCTATCCGTTTTAGATGTTGAAGATCAAAGTGGAAATGTAAAGACAAAAACTTTAATTTGTGTCATGATTTTGAAGCGAAGTGGAACAAAGCCAATTTGCGCTAAGGCGACACGCATATAGTCGATACTAAAAAGTTAGTTTAATTTAGACCAGGTTAGATTACATTATGCCCAGTTAGGTTAGATTAGTCATTTAAAAAAATAAGAAATGCGTTTTGAAATCTGAAATCCACATACAGTACTCGCTCTTTCTTCCTGTATGGGGGAGGGGGCGCTTTTGCGGGCATTCGCCCCTGGCCCCTTCTTCATGCATAAAAAAAAAGTCGGCCGTCAACATTATGGAATTAATTTTTGTTCATGTAACGCAGTGGTTGTGAAGCATTTTTCAGTTTTTACTAGGGTCCCATGCATGATATACTGTATCCCACCTTCGCCCTCACGATCTCGCCCTTAGGCCCCACCCCACCTCAAAATTCGAGCATTCACTCTACTTTCATTTCCTGGGGAAATCACTGGCACAAGATTCTAAATACCATATATATATATATATATATATATATATATATATATATATATAGAGAGAGAGAGAGAGAGAGAGAAGAGAGAGAGAGAGAGAGAGAGAGAGAGAGAGAGAGAGAGAGCACAGTGTATACATGTTCTGTATATACGTGCTGAACCAAACTTTAATTAAAGATTTGGAAAATTAAAGTATTGCCAGATATATACTACAATAACAGTACTACTACTACAGTACTACTACTACTACTACTACTACAGTACTACTACTACTAATTGTAATAATAATAATAATAATAGTTTGATTTAAGACTTGAATTTTATTCCGATTAAAGGAATTAAATAACGGTGGAATAACCCTAATAAAAGTGAAATGAATTTTTTCTCTCTCATTTCCGTCCACGATCGAATGGACTCGTTTTCCAACCGAGTCCACAAAGGCATCAGAACCCAACCCCGATTTTCTTTCGGGTTCGAATTCGAAGGCGAGTCTCCGAAACTAAAAAATCAGAACCAAGAAAAAAAAAATCTGCTGTAGTGCGATTTTGGGGAAGATTTTTTTTTGATTTTTTAAAAAAGTTTTTCAAGAATGAATAATGTAATTTGTTTATTTACGCTTAAAAGATAGATTTAGAGAGAGAGAGGATAATATATATATATATATATATACAGGGTGTCCCAAAAAAACTATATACTCTTTATAGCATGATGCTATAAAGAGTATATAGTTTTTTGGGGACACCCTGTATATATATATAGTCAACATAAGTGAAATTGTGGAATCTTTTACATTATACATGAACTATTTAGGACCCCCAAAATAATTAAGAATTCAAAATCTCTAATTTAGCGTTCATTCTGAAAGGACTCCCTCTCTCTCCCTCCCTCCCCCCCCTCCCTCGAACACTGAACTCAATCCAGAAAAAAAATTCCCATTGATTTACGTAATCATTCGCCTTAAAAATCCTCAAATTGATCTTCACTGGAAGTCAAAAATCGCTATAACTTAGGACCACCACCCCTCCAAAAAAAAAAATCTCTTAAATAATTTCCCTCACAGAGAGAAATAAAAATTCAGTGAATGATGTCTGTGATTCGGGGCCATGTATGGCCGTAAAATCTCACAATAATCACTTAAAAAAAAACCTCCCGTGATTAATGAGAATTCTATTTACGGAATTGTTTTTTCTACGTTAATTTACAGTTCACAATTTTTAATCGAACCAATCAAAGTAATTGTCAATAAATGGAAATGAAATCGATGAAAAATGAATGTCATTCAATGACATTTTTTCGCTCCGTGTAATTTTTACCGATTTGGTTTTCCTTCGTCCGTTCTTAATTGGTTTTTATTCATGGTTTTTTTCCTCCAAATCATTTTGAAATAATTTATCTCTTTTGTGACAAAAATAAATTAGTTCCACTTTAAATAAGTAATTAATCATTGTTTTTGAAAATTAAAGACTTTATTATTTGCAGAACACCTTCTCTTAGAAAACGTGGACACCTCTCTATATAGTTCTTAATCAGAAAATGATGCTTATATATGTGTGTGTGTGTGTGTGTGCCTTCCTTACAGAATTGTGACACTCTCGAGGATACACACACAGCCCACGAAACTGCGTATCACGACATTAGCAGTATGGCTGTTATTTATCTTTATAAATGCTATCTTTTATCATGGAAAAAGGAGATGCAGTTAAGGTTACGTTACGTTACGTTAGGTTAGTTTAGGTAAGGTTAAGTTAGGTTAGGTAAGGTTTAGTTAAGTTTATCTTTTTTTTTAGATTGAATAAATGTTAAGGTACAGAAATGAATGTGGAAATGTCGCGGTTTAGTAAGGTAGCCAAACAGTGAGTGTGTGTGTGAAAAAATATATAGAGCGTATTTGAAGGTATATTTACTGCGTTTCCCTGCGACATTATTGTCATTGTTAAATTTATAACCTCTTCAAATTGGCTCATAAAACATAAGGGGTGTGAAATCCAAGCAAATATACAACGAGATGATTTTTTTTACGTACTATATATATATATATATATATATATATATACAGTATGTATATAAACACACACACCCACACAATATTCCAACTTTTCGGTAATCTTCGTTACACCCTGCAAGTTTTCACTTTTCCGCTTCCGGCCGAATTGTTTATTCTGATCAAGGTCAGGCTTGTCGCCCTTACCTTGAACCTATAGGTTAACGTGCATTTCGAACCACGACCCTCAGCTTAGTAGCAGAATGTCTTAACTACTAAGCTACCTTGGCGGCTCTCTCTCTCTCTCTCTCTCTCTCTCTCTCTCTCTCTCTCTCTCTCTCTAATATATATATATATATATATATATATAATATATATAATATATAATTTAGGGTGTGACAGTTGCCCCAACTTTGTCCTACAATGCTGTTCAAAATTTTGGTGTTGCATATTGACATAAAAAATACCCACGTGCAATTTTTTGAAGATTCATGCATATTCGAGTGAGCATCAGCAATTTGAAAAAATAGCGATTTTGCTTTACGGCATACGCGCCTATATATGAGATTACACAACCATCATAAGGGATATTAACATAAGGGATATTAACATAAGGGATATTAACACAAATCATTTGCCTGTCTTAATTAAAAGCTGTTATCACTAACACAAAAAAGTTAATCATTCTTATTCTCTCATGGTACATTAAGGGTTTTATCATATATTCACAAGGTATTATTTCTCTAGAGCAAGAAACCATGATTTCTGTTCGGAAACAGATGATCGTTTGCGCTGATTAGGAACGCGGAGTCTGTCATTTTCAACTACTTGAAGGACTTCTTGAAAGCGCTCCTCATCCCTGGCAACATTAAGAAAGTCATGGCAAAGTTTTACACCACGCTCTGCAGCCTCATGACGACCTGAAGCTTGTCCACAACCCGTTTCATGTTCAGGTAGTCGTCATGATCCGCCCATTCACTGGCTGGACTGTGGAGAAACTGATAGGGCATGCCTAAAATGGTGAAGAACCGGCTTGAGTCAGGCCCAATTAGGTCTACCAGGGCAGTGCCACTTTCTGGGACAGGGGGAAGATATGGCTTTCCATAGCCCCCATGATTGAGCCCCACTCTCTTAGTAACTTCAGTGCCTTCATGGCAAAGAAGGGCCTTCCTCATCTCCTCTTTTGTCCTTTCTTGTACTTGGGACGAGAACAAAGCCAGTGGGGCCAACTCCTCAGTTAGGTACCAAGTGTGTCTACCGAGTGCCACACGTGCTTTGTCAACTATTGTGGCGTCTATGGGGCAAATTCAGCCAAGGTTTCGACCAAATTCAAGTCATTCAGTGGCGCACTTGCTGGAACGGGGCAAACAATCCACCATGGGACATAAACAGCGACTGTGAACACAGCAAACCGTTCTAACTTGCTGATTTGACTTTTAGTCACAACCTCGGCTTTGGGAAACTGCTCTTTGATCTGCCTGACAAAAGAACAATCTTGAGGGTATAGAGCAGTTTAGCCATCCACCTTGCTTTGTGAAGTGCGCCGGGGTAGACCATTGTGAAGTTCACTGGCTCGGATCCTTTAGTTACAAGCAGCAGACAAAGCTCTACCAGCTCCTTGTAGTCGCCACGTGTAAATGGTTGGGCTAGAGATTCACGGAAGAAGTCAGCCATCTCCTGCTGGAGCTCCTCAAACACTCCAGGCATTGCGGGGTAGTAGTATTTCTTTTTTTCATTGTACGCCAGTTGAGAGAAGTGGTTCTTGAACCTAGAAATGCAATTATTGGGATTATTGTATTTCGTACTAATCTATAATATTGTTTTAGGGGTATTAAGATTGATATGATCGATCATTTGCTTGGTGTTAGTATATCTTATAAGTCTAATAAAAGAAATTCCACTAAATTTGTTCATTAGATAATAATATTCCTTGTTATTTTGTAAAGCTTATGACTCACCTCTGGAAAACCATTATGTTTGGACTTGAAGAGCCCTCCACTTTCAAGCAATCCCAGCAAACACCTAGGATGACTTCGCCCACATGCCTGCGACAGGCGCACCAGAATACGGCACGCTCTAATTCCTTTTGGAGGGAGACGCAAGCAGCTGTTTTTTGTCCTGAAAAAAAAATGTAATTGTAGTTTAAGGCCACCATTTCAGGCACGTGCTTTTTGCAGATTTCTGTTAAATCATTCACTGTATTTTGGTATTAATGTCGTGATAAATTCACGCTGATGTTTGAAATAGGTTTACCTGTATTGGATGAAGTTGTGTCGAAAACCATACCAACGACATTCTGTTCACACTCCCAATCGACACCAGAAGTTGTTTGGTTGCTGTTGATATCAAGTCTCCTTGAACCAGGCCAGCTTTTTGAGTCAAATGCGGAAGAGGTGGGACTCCAAGAAGCTTTGTGCCATTGACACCAGACACAAGAATGGGCAGGCGGTCATCAGTGCCTTTGGAATCCAGCGTGTCCATAAGTTTACCATCCCAGTGCACCAGTACTTTGTCTGATGGTTGCCATTCATCCATGATTTTTAAACTTATTTCTGACACGATGGAAGCTCGGTATCGGTGGGCCGTCCTTGCATTTAGACTCAGCTTTGATGTATCTCCACCACATGCAGATACAAGGGAGTACACAATTGCACTCAGCTGGGTCGGCGAGATGTTGTTTCGAACACTGCATGAAACAAGTTCTTCCGACTTCAGAATATCATGGGGCACAAAAATTGAAACTCCCTCTTTCACTGTTCTCCGATGTTTTCTCTTTGGTTCAGCAGTGCTGGCCTCATCAATGTCATCGTCCTCATCAGAGCTAATAGGTGAATCAATATCAGCCTGTACATTCTCAGCATGATCACATTGCTCTCTCTCTTGTCGCTTCTCTTCTCGCATCTGCCTTTTCTGTCGCTTCTGAACCTTTTCTGTGAGTACTTTGTTTACCCCAGAGTAGGTAGAGTAGACCCCAGAGTAGGTAGCTACTCTGTCACTTAGCATGCTTTTCATAAAGAGTATGTCAGTATCGATGGCATCTTGTTCGGCCTGAGTTTTCCCCTTTTTCGCAGCCGCCATGTCTTTCAACACTGTGTCTTATAAAATTTCATCGTCAGGCTCAATTCTGATTTAAACTTCATAATTCCAGGATCATCAGCCCGTCTTCTATCCTCATTCTTTTTCATAAGCATCATGTAGTCTTTGTCATAGTAAGTTTTAATCACTTGGCCAAAATTGTTCCTGCCTGTAATGGTCGGGACATTCGCCTTCTGGTAATGCAAAAACACATTGTCAATGGTGGCAGATAAAGCCTGGTCCCAATGCATATCCGGAAGGTTTGCTAACAGACATAGTAAGACCTGCCTATTAGTTGGCAGTTTGCAGCCCTTTATTTCCTTTTCTTCTTCTCGGGGTACGGTGCCCAATAACATTCTGACATACTCATCATCTTGCCGTGTATCCATGATTAAATTCTCTATTCACAACATCAAATCACTGTCAAGGGAAAAGAAAAGAGCATCATTAAAATTAAATGCAATAAAATAATACGTGGAAAATTTGTGGGTCAGCGTTCCAGACCCGGAAATGAAAATCTGATAAAATGTGCTTTTCACACTTATTTATGAAGTTCATAAGCTGAAATAGCAATACTTGCTGGTACGACGGTGCTAGCTCAAACATGCACGATCTCCAAGAAAATTTACAGGGTGTTTCCTAGATAAATACACAACACTAAAACTTGAACAGCATTGTAGGACCATTTTTTGATTTTTGGAGGGCAACGGTCACAACCTAATATATATATATATATATTAGTGGTAGACCGGATGTCAGTTTTCAACAAATGCGGATGCGGATGCGGATTTTTAATTTCAATATCTGCGGATGAATATATGACATAATTTTTCAAATTTCGTGATATTACTATTATGGGAGGCAATACATAAGAATTAAAATTAATATTAATGTTTTCATTATGATAAAAATAATAACTTTATCAAGAGTTTCAGCCACAGAAAATTCAATGAAACAAGTTTCATTCAATTTTCAATTGCTAATTTTAGAAACTGTGCAAATTTTGCACTGTTTGCTATAGAAAATTAGCATTTTTATTTTTGCTAAAGAATTTACTATTTTTTTGTATTTATTTACAATA
>JAJOZX010010515.1:75000-82500 GCA_023014485.1 Bathynomus jamesi | reverse complement strand
TTTTTATATGTATATATATATTTTTTAACTAGAACATAAAACATTCTTCCTCGTTTCAAACAATATACATAATTGTGATTGGCAAGAGTACCAGTATATATATTCCAGATAGAAAGGAAAATATTCACCTTTTTTGAACCTTTTTGTTAGCCTACATTTCATGGAAGAATCATCACTAGATTGGGTAGAGCATATATGCTAGTTTCAATATCACAGGTACTGGTATAATATCCATAATACTGGTATAAAACAATAGATATAATTGTGATTGGCAAGAATACCAGTGTGTGTGTATATATATATATATATATATATATATATATATATTATATATATATTCCAAATAGAAAAATAAAAAATATATAAATATTCATCTCTTTCTTTAACCTTTGTGTTAACCTAATGCTGTTTAACTTTCATTATCTGATTCTATTTCCATTGAAGAATCATTATCACTAGATTGATTAAAGCAAATAGTTTCAATATCACAGGTACTGGTATTTATTGCAGATTTGGATGTTGACGAAGCCAATGTAGCACCATGTTTTACTTCACTTTCTTGGAATTTTGCATTTTGGGATATAAATACTAGCTTTGCTGCTCTGTCTGTGCTTAATTGGTTTCTTTTGGCTGTATGGATATTACTGTATGTGCTAAATGATCTCGGAGGTAATGAAAGGGTGAAATAGAGGTGTATGAGTTTGTGTAGGTATATATGTGAGTATGCATGCGTATGTATTTGGAATTCTGGATGTATGCATGTGTATGGGGTATACAATAGATATAAATGTGTATATAAGTATTTATGTACTATATTGGTATATATGTATAAGGGTGTATGTGTATGTATATATATATGGATGGTCTCGTGGGGGGGGGGGAATATGTCATCGCGGGTCTAAAGGATAGTTAAGTGGGAGATTCAAAATCCGAGGCATGGATGGGAGAGTCCTGGGAAGGTTGGACAATGGGCAGTCAGCTCCCAGCCAGTGTTCTCGCAAGTTTAATGGATCTCAAGATACAAGACTTTCAGTGCAAGAAAGAGGCCAGTTTTTCTGTAAATAGGCTGAAAAGGACATTCTATACTGGTACCATATGGCCTATTTTATTATTTATTTATTTATTTTTATAATATATATCATTGCAAAAGTATACCTTATAATTAAATTGGCAATATCTATATTAATTATTAAAAAAAACAAAAAAAACAAAAAAAAACAGAAAAAAAACAAAAAAACGACAAAAAAAAAAAAAAAAAAAAAAAAAAACGTTTTTTTTACATCACTACACAGGAGTAATCAGCAAACAGAAGAAGGAGAGCACAATGCTGGTGAACAGTTTCCTGGACCAGAGGCCGGAGAAAAATATCGCGAGGAACGTGTTCACTTGCAAGGAACTGACAGACCTCTTTGTGCAGTATAACACACCCATTCCCTCAAGTGCGGCTGTAGAACGTCTGTTGTCTTTGGGGAAGGATGTTCTGAAGCCAAAACGGGCTGGACTCTCTGATCCACACTTTGAGATGCTGGTGTTCATGAAGGGGAACCTGGCTCTTATGTAGTGATTTTTTTGCATTTATTATATATTGTAATAAAATATTGATATTATCTTTTTCTGTATCAGATATATTTTGTTTAACTTGTAAAAAGGCTTTTTATTTTAATATTATTTTATTTATTTTTCAAAAGTTGCGCGTTGCGGTTGCGCTTGCGGCGCAACTTTTTGAAAAGGGTTGCGCTTGCGCGTGCGGCGCAACTATTTCAGCAGAGTTGCGGTTGCGGCTGCGGCGCTACAAAATTCGTTGCGCGTGCCCACCACTGTATATATATATATATATATATATATATATATATATATATATATATATATATATATATATATAACCTTGGTTTGCCTCCACTCGAATTGTGTTCATTCTGACGAAGGTCAAGCTTGTCACTCCATCTTTGACCTACAGTTTAACGTGAAATCCGAACCACGCCCCACCAGCAGGCCAACGTCTTAACCACTAGGCTACCTAGGGTACCCATTTAGCTACCAACCAATTATTTTTTGTGTGGAATGATGAACAGCTGGGGTTTGCTGCGTGCCGCCTGCCGTCACCGGGTCTCGATCCCGGGGCCAATGAATTCGTAATCAGCAACGCTAACCACTACACCACCGAGGCGCATATATATATATATATATATATATATATATATATATATATATGTGTCGTGGCTGAATCGGTTAGGGTGTTACCCGACAGTGCTGAGACTCCGGTGAGTCGTGGGTTTGAACCCCAGTGCTGCCTTGAGTTAAGCGGTTGTCTTTCTTCTATTGAGGAAGACTGAGGAAGATTGTTCCAGAGTTGACTGGTTGAGTAGATGAAAGATTGAAAATACCGATTAACCCTTGCATTAGAGAGTTGGACAGAAAAGGAATGTGAAAGTGTAGAAAGTTTGGTACTGCGTGCTCTCCTTAAAGGAGGAGGCATGCAGTTAGAGAGTTCAGAGGAGCAGTGTCCGTTATAATAGCGATAGTAAAGAGAGAGTGAGATAACACTGCAGCAAAGAGAGAGGGATTGAAGACAGTCAGTAAGAGGCGGGGAATTGATAAGACGAAAAGCCTTTGATTCCACCCGGTCAAGTACAACTGGGTGAGTTCAGCCAACCCACACATGAAGAGCATACTCCATACAGGCGCGGACAAGACCCCTGTACAGAGACAGCAACCGAGTTAGGGTGAAGAGAATGCGGAGCCGGTACAGCATACCTCTTAGAAGCTCTTTTAGAAAGGGAGTATATGTGATCTTTCCAGGAAAGATCACGAGAAAAGGAAACGCCAAGAATGTTAAGAGAAGAGGAAGGATTAGTTGTGTATTGTTGAATGTAAGAGGATAGTCGTGTGGAAGATTGTGACGAGTAGACAGATGAAGGAACTGAGTTTTTGAGGCATTCAAAGCTACAAAGTTTTCTTTGCCACCATCAGAGATAATAGAAAGATCAGATGTCAAATGCGTCATAGCCGTCCCACGCGAAGCACGGAGTGACTGTTGAGAGGGGCGCTTTGTGAAGTGGGTGGAGAAGTGAAGAGTGGAATCATCGGCATTGGAATGGATAGGATAGGAAGTGCGACTTAATAGATCATTGATAAATAAAAGGAAAAGAGTAGGTGACAGGCCAGAACCCCGAGGAACACCACTATTAATAGCTTTAGAAGAAGAACAGTGTCCATCTACAACCGCAGCTATAAATCGGCCAGAAAGGAAATTAGAGATGAAGGCACAGATAGAAGGATAGAAACCGAAGGAGGGCAGTTTGGAAATTAAAGATTTGTGCCAGACTCTATCAAAAGCTTTTGATATGTCTAGCGTAATTGCAAAGGTTTCGCCGAAATCTCAAAAGGGGGATGATCAAGAGTCAGAAAGATATGCAAGATCGCCAATCGAGCATCCCTTAGGGAACCTATATTGATGATCTGAAAGAAGATTGTGAGAAGAGAGGTGTTTAAGAATCTTCCTATTAAGGATAGATTAAAAAACTTCAGAAAGGCAAGAAATCGAAACAATTGGACGCTAGTTCGAGGGTTGAGAGCGGTCATCCTAAAATGAAAGCGAATGAAATGAAAGGCTGAATGAAAGCGAACTTCCAACAGGAAGGAAAAATACCAGATGAAAGACAAATACGAAAGTGTTTGCCTGAGCAGGGTATCAGCACAGAAACACAGTTCTTGAGAACAGGAGGGACACCATCAGGACCATACGCCTTCCAAGAGTTGAGCCCAGACAGGGCAGAAAAAACATCTTTGGAAGAGATTCTGATTTCACACATAATTAAGTCAGATGGAGGAGGAGATGGAGGAACACCGGAATCATCCAGGACTGAGTTGGATGCGAATGTTTGAGCGAAGAGTTCAGTTTATCAGGAGAAGAAACGGCAACTGAGCTGTTGGAATGGAAAAGAGGAGGGAAAGAAGAATTAAAGTTGGCTAGATGCCAGAACGAGCGAGAAGAATTAAAATTGGATAGGTTTTAACATTTCTGTCTGAAGGAATCTTTGGCGAGTCGAAGAACAGATTTTGCACGATTCCCGGCAGAAATATAAGCTAAGTGAGAGTCAGCAGTTGGATGGCGATCGACAGAAAACAGATCTAATAAGATTGTGGCAGGAGGAGCGCAACGGATATAAAAGTTTGACAGAGTAAGAAAAAGGATGAGTAGTGAGAAATAAATTCAGAATGTTGGGCCTATCTCCAACTCGATCGGGAATACGAGTAGGGTGCTCTAGAATCTGCTCTTGGTCATTCAGTATGGAGAAGTAAGCTAGTTCAACAGGAATGTCAGTGAAATGGGAGGAAAGCCAAATGTGGTGGTGAGCCTTGAAATCTTCTAAAATGGAATTTTCAGCAAATGGAAAGTGGGGTAGAATGTATTCCACTTTAGAAGTGGGGTAGTCAAAGAGTTTTGGATAATCAGTAGAATTAGGAGAAAGGTAAACATCGCAGATATAATTATGATAGTTTGAGATTGGCATGTAAGCCTTAGCCAGAGGGTGTAGAATTCAGAGGATTCAAATTCGGGAATACGAGAACAAGTTAGGTCGTTGCGTACATATACGCAAAATCCACCTTTGGACTGAAATTGAGTATAAAGAAAGTAGCAGGGTACAGAAAAGGGGTTGCTGTCAGTCGTCCCAGACACCTGAATTTCAGCGAGGAAGAGAATGTGAGATTTAAAGGAGGAGAGGTAGTGTTCAACAGATTGAAAATTTTATTAAAGGCCACAAATGTTGCAGAAGTTTATGAAAAGTGAATCAGGCAGAGACCCAGAACATCTCGAATGGGCAGTAGCAGAACCAACACCGCTGTCCGGGTCTGCGTTCTTGGGGAGCCAGCCCCAGGGAACTCCGAGACTCATGAGTTCGATGCCATTTTTTTTTTTTTTTAATTTGAAAAGATTGTGTAGTGTGTAAGATGCATATATGCGTAGTGACGAATAGTGGCAGAAGTGTGTGCAGGTTAGACGAGTCACTGAAAAAGATCAGTTGAGGAGGACAGTGACAGGAGAAACGGGAGTTCCAGCACTTCGTCTCCAGCCTGACGTTCTCTCCGGAGTTCTTCCTTGATCGAATGGTGTCTACAATCTCTTCTTTCTATATATATATATATATATATATATATATATATATATATATATATATATTATTATATATATATATATATATATATATATATATTGTATTTTAAGGTACAGGTACAGTACAAAACAAAATGCCCACAAATTCTTTGCAAAAAATCCAAAAACCAAAAGGCCGTAAAACATAACTCGTCACAAATTAATGAACCATCTCCTAGTTGTTCCATTTTACGTAACATAGCAACATACATCATTATATCCGTGGATAGATAGATAGATAGATAGATAGATAGATGTATCGAATGAAAATATTACATACATAATTCAAAATGTTTACATCGTAATAATAGCTTGCGATGCGTTTCTGTATTTCAAATACATTTGCCAACGCAAAACAAAACGCTATAATTAGAGAAACAGTTATTTGCGGAAGATCTCCATACGTACCATGTTTCCATCTCATTTCTTTGGCTAATTAATAATTTCCCCATGTACAAATCCCATTAATTCCTAATTGGATTAAGTAATTGGGAAATGATAGGTAAACTTCAGTTAATAAGGGATACACGGTTATTGAACGCGTGTCCGCATCTGCGCTTATACGTAATCTATCAATTAAGAGTTTGTTATTTGTTGAACACTTTATGGAAAAGGTGTTTAGTGTTTATGCTATTACACAGGGATTGATTTTAATTCATAATCCCAATTCTAATTGGAGGATTATGGTACGTACATTGAGGTTAATGGTTACGTGCGGAGAAGATTATGAAGGATTACGTTTTTAACATAAGCAAATTGGTTCAGTTTTCGCTTCCAAACGAGGAAACTGTAGGTTTGGTCGTATTAATATTGTCGGGGTATATTTTTTCCTACCCTTGTTCAGAAGTCGCTTAGTAAAGAATTAATATATCCGAAGCATGAATCACTCATCTTTATTTGACAAAGTGTGTGTGTGTGTGGAATTAAACATTTATTTTATTTTATAGGGTGATCCAAAAAGTAATTTATTGCAAATCGTATTTTGGGAACGCCTTTTTTGGGGATCACCCTGTATTTTCTTGCGTTACCGTTCTGTTTTTAAATGGTTGAAATGCTAATTTACGTAAATTCAACAAATATATTCCCTGTGAACCTTCTTTCTTGTTTCAAATGTTATTTACTTTACACCACTTTTGTTTCAGCTCTCTCTCTCTCTCTCTCTCTCTCTCTCTCTCTCTCTCTCTCTTCTCAATGCGTAATTGGGTACACAAGATAAGTGTACGTATTATGTAAATGAACTCTAAAGCTACTCTTTACCTTTTCCGACTTTCCTATAACACTTCTTTACCAAATATTTTCTGTCAGCAGTGGCTGAGGGAGGAAGAACTTTGTCTTTTCTATACTTTACTGCTACCATTTTTTTTGTGTAAAAACGTGACACGTTTATAAGTGTAAGTATGGTATGTGAATTTACAGTATGTTTCATTTGCTTGTTTCCTGTTCTTTATATTTTCTCCTTTCTACTTCTTTCTTGTGCTAACTTAGAGTGGATCCCAGGGTCTCTCTCTCTCTCTCTCTCTCTCTCTCGTCTGAGAGGAGATTTTCCCCTCATTTAAAAGTGTAAAGAAGAATCCTTTTTCCTTCTTCAGCGCCTTTTGAAATTAAGGAACAGAAATTACGACAATTGCAAATGAGCTAATTGTCCAATCCAAATTTTTTCATTTTGAGACAAAAGAAAATCACTTTAATGTCCGCTTAGAATTTATTCTTTGAGAGATTGATTATTTTTTTTTGTATGTACAGAGTGATTCTTTAATTATTCCACTATAAAAAAAAATATATGATGAATTTACCTACATCAAATTTGATTATTGTTGAAGGATGGTAGTTTTTTACATGGGCACACAACAGGCTCAAAGTGGCGTTCTCTTTGCGAAATTAGATGACGAATCTGGGTAGTGTAATTTTTTATTACGGTCGAAACTGAGCGGATTTCACGTTCTATACCTTCATACCCACTGTCGTTGGGCGTATTCGGTAATACCAGTTAGATCAGTTAAGCGACATTAGGTCTGATTAATAGATGGATGGGTGGCCGTCTTCCGCGTTGAGATTTTGTGTCACCCGTGATTCGGATCTCGCGTAAAACTGTAGGCCCCTTCCAGCATACGACCTTTACTCTGACGAAGGTGGTTAGTAACTCCAAAAATTAAGATTTTTCGGTAACATTGATTAGAAAAAATTAATCCCACTTCTTCGAGATTCTTTCGATGGTGTCATTGCTATTGTGGTATTATAGGTTGCTTATCTTTTCCATTCTTAACTCATTTGAGCTACTCTTCAAACCAAGTGTGTTCAACCTTTTTGGAGGGAGCCAAGTTACTCTTAAACTTTGGCTAGAAAGA